>LOEQ01003819.1:53043-65115 GCA_001685075.1 Bramus lutescens
AGAGAATGCTGTTCAAATTGGACAAGCAAGACACAAAAGAAGGCCACTCTCATACATTGTCAAGACAAGGTGGGACAGTCCTTTAAAATTCCTGCTTTACAGAAAAGTTTATTAGATATTCTATACTCATGATAAAGATGGATTCCCCAATATTGCACAGGAACCTTGGGTGAGTGTACAGGCAGGCAGATGTCTCTGCCATTGCTTACTGAGCCATCTCACCATCCTCAAGAAGCAAGGGTTTGCATTGTCCCTGTGAATGTATGTGATTATACTGCACCTTAATTCCCCACAATTTTATTTGTAATGATATGAACAAAAAAAATCCAACTCTAAACCAAATATAAAGATATTAACATTAGATAATATTTGTTAAGTGATATCACTTCCATTGCCAAAGGCAAAATTTTGATATAAATAAATGTATTAAATATATTGACCATTTAAGCACTATTGATTTCAATTTACATATGTTTTTTTTTACTGGCACTTGCAGTAAAAATGTCATAGAGTAAAAATTCAGTTCATAATGAATAAAAATTAATAAGTTGAGCAAGAAACTTTTGCCTAAATTGTTCTAGTGTTAATTAAAACTCAGGAGTCAGAAATTGAGATTAAAACCCTGATAAATATAAGGAACAGTAAATAGGTGATTGCCTGAACATACTCTTCACATTTTACCCATCCAAATGCTCCAGAAATTCCCCTCAATCCCTCCTCTCTTCTTAGCCCTGTCTATCCAATTTCCTAAGTTTTTCAACATCACAATGGCTAATCCTTGTCAGTTAGTTGTTGACTCTGTTTCTTTATTTGAGGTGACTTTATTAGCAGAGCAGATTGGCAGTGTGAATAATCTTGCAACAACATTCCCCCTTTCTGTCTGAATTAAAAGGATGGGTTTTAAACTAATAGAGTAAAACTATATAAATTAAGAACAATTATTAAGTATGAAATACATTCTTAATGTCTAGAGCATTACTATTGTAAAATTCAAAGAAAATACTTTGTTATCTATCTTATTTTTGATTCAGAAGTTTTGTACCTGATTTATTTTCTATTAAAATGGCAGAAAACCTTAACTATAGCTATCAAGTCTCCAACTTCATCACAGATCTGAGAATAATAATAGCACCTGATTAAACAGGAGGTGCTGAGCAATCAACTCTAAAACTAAGCATTTCTGCTTTTTATTTCCCATATTAGGGAAATGCTATAAAATTTCAATCACAAAACAGTACACACACAGGTATGTATGGTGGTATAATGCTTTGTCTTTATAAAGACATAAAATATCCCCTTTACAATTCTCAAATAACACACCATTTTACTTTCCCTCTTCTGGTAGATAGCATTTTAGAAGGAATACTGAGAAGAGGTTTGCATGCTAAATCCATAAGAGAGATTTTGAAGGTTAAGGGAAAATGAAACCTTCAAAGTCAAAAAACAAATAATCAATGCCTTTTCTGAAATAACAAGGTTAATACAGATTTATAACTGCTGATTTTTAATTGATTTTTTTTAAGGATTTGGAGAAACTGCTGGTAAAAAATTAATTAACTAACCTGTTGATTTTCCTACCAAGTTCACTCAGAATTGAAAAGATAGATCTTAATACATTACCCACATGCGTTTGGCATCATGTTATTCAAGTTAAGACATACAAATATCAAGCTTCTCTAAAAAACTGATTTAAATATTGAAAATATAATAATAATATGGAAAAAACATATACCAAGTTTTAATTAATGTTCTTAATATCTTTCTTACTATTCTAAAGTGTCTTTGATACATGTGTATAAATATCTGATTGTTATACAAAAATAATTTTTTTCTTATTTTGTCAAAAGTGCTAAAAGATTAAAAATTTTATGATATATTTTTGAACCACTCACTAATTTTTAAAACTATCCTGGAAATTCTGCTTTGAGTGGACTGAATATATATAACATTTCTCCTTTTGTAGTAATCTGTGAGGGGATACTCATTAAACACAATAATAGTCAACTGGATTGATTATAATGAACTAATATCAAACAAGAAACAAAAGCAGAAACCATTTGTTTGAGTAACTATACAATATACCATCCAACTAGAAGCGAAGAGCAAATATTCCCCATGTGTTAAACACTGTTTAATCATGTGGTATATAGTTTAAATAAAAATGACTGACAAGCTTAGTCACTGTGCTCACACATTTAATTCAATGCATTTAACTTAATGACAGAGATATTAGAAAAGCAAATAGCTCAATATATACTTTTAAGAGAACAGAATGAATTGCTTGGAGATGTTAGATAAATAGTTTATGATGGAAGGCAGAGATGTTTCATTGGGGAATGAAGTTCTATGAATGTGTAGAAGTTGCAATATTTAAATCAAACTGATTATTAAAGGCAATAAAGAGAGTACCAGATAATTATTTGAACTAGTGTTTTATAATTAGTACCAGTTATCAATTTTACACACTCAGAAAGGAGTATGTAAATGGAGGGGGGTCTAAAACTCTGAAAGTAAAGAAGTCTACTGACGACAGGTTCTGTCTGTCCGTAATTCTTTATTCTCTCTTTAATCCATCGTTTCCCATTGAACCTTACAGTTCTACATCATTCTACCCATTGCAAATGTTCCCAGTCATATATAACCTTTAAATTAGCAATTTCCCAGCCTTAGCAGGTTCCAGAGCCAGAATTATTTTGCCCAATAGAAAATCAGTTAATGGTTTACACACACACACACACACACACACACACACACACNATCTGGTCCCCTTGCTCTGAAACACACACACACACACACACACACACACACACACACAAATTCGTACAGATTCAGTGAACTTCTTACTGGAGACAGTTAGTTAAAAAAGGAATTGAATCAGTGACTTCTAGGGAAAACGTTTAGTGTGCTCTGCTACATTTTTAGATGGTTAGTAAGGTTTATTTTCAGTAAAATTATGAATTGGGCACTGATTTTTAAATCAGTGCACTGCCTCTTTTATCTGAGAAAGCAGAGAGGCTACGAGGTAGCCAGGCAACCTTTTTAAATAGTCAGTGGGAAGCTGATGGTTCTTGACCAGATAGCATATACATCAGACACTGCAGGTTCTATGGGCCTAAGTCTGGAATTTTGCTCTAGGTGGCAGAAATAAAGAGGGGACTCTAAATTATCAGCTCTGGGGTATGTTGAAAATCAGCTGTTCTAATTAATGATGTTGTGGCTCTGTTTCCCACATCTCTTCTGATGTCCTTGAGAGTAAAACACAAGCTATAAATTTCCTGAACAAAATCATCAGTAAATTTTAGGTGAAAGTGAGCATCAGGAGTTAAGAATCTTTTAAGTGTTGTAAAACCAGAACAGCAACTTTGGGAACATAGTAATTCTGTGTCCTTGGAGGTCCGTGAATATATCAAATGTCTGCCGATAAAGGTAATTGTAGGAAGTAGGACTTCTAGGTTTACCTAGGAGAGAGGAACAAGGCTTGAGAATGGGAAACTGTTATGAACTATGGAATTAATTCCCAAATACACAACAGAAAGGGAAGTCAACTACAGTGAAAAATCTTTAGCAAAGGATAGTCTCTTTATTCACAAAGCCATAACGCCAACAAGCCTTGCCTTTTGGTTTAGCCTTTACAAGATTCTTGGTTCTGATAAATCACTTGTGAAAAGATGATTGAGCTGTATAATGTTGTGGTTTGTAGCAAATCCAACTGAAGAGAGGGAGGAGGGATTATATGAGCAAGTTGGGGAAGTCGAGTCATGAAGGGGAAATGAAACAGATGAACAAAGCTCCTGGAAACGCACCAACTCAGAGCCTGCCTGCAAGGAAGCATATGAGAGACAGTTGAGTAGCTTGGTCTGTTAGAGGATCTCTAGCAGTGGAACCAGGAGCAGTCCCCGGTTCATGAACTTGCTTTTTGGAGCCCATTCTTTCTGGTGGGATACCTTTCTTAGCCTTGATGCAGGCAGAAGGAGCTTGGTCCTGCCTCAACTTAATGTGCCAGACTGTGTTGACTCTCAGTGAGAGACCTTACCCTTTGGGAGGCTGGATGGGGTGTAGACTGGTGTGGAGGTAAGGAGTGGCAGGAGGAGGGGTGGGAGGGAGAAATTTAAAATGAATAAAATAAATAAATATAATTTTATAAAATGAAACAAATTATTTTATTGCCAAGTTACTTTTTGACACACATTTTATCACAACAGAATATAAATTAAGACCTAATATGCAGGTCAGATAAAATTATTTGTTGAAAACATTATAAAGAAAAGGACAAGGAAAATAGAAAGAAACCATATGGAAAGTCTAAGACACATGTTTATAAAGTTTAAATTACACAGATGGGGGTTTAAACTAGAAATTCAGAGAAATGCATAATGAGCATAGCAGCTTTTAAACTCCACAGGATGTTTGGAAAAGTAAAGTTGAATCACAGAATGAAAAAGCATAATAGGAAAAGTTAAGCTGTGAAAGAAAAAAATATACAGGAAATGGAAGAGGAAATAAAAAAGAAGCCCTAGCATAAAATTTATGCTAAGAATTTTAAACTTTTTTAATTTGCTAGACTATAATCATATGATCCTGTCTTAAATGAGGGATATTCAAAGATCAGAAAAAGAAAAATATGTATAATCACATGATACATTCTACCATGATACATATGTTGCATCCTCATTTAAGAAATGCACAGATTTCCAGAGACTGCTTTACAGTTCGTCACAATCTCTTTTTTTGGACCAGTCTGATGTCATTTCTTCATATATTCCAGGTAGTTAAGCGTCCTTTTATGTTTTTTTATAACTGCATAATATACATATTTATTCATGCCATACATACCTTTATGTTATAGGATATATACCTCGATATAATAAATATGTGGTTATTAACCTTAATTTTCTTTTTATATGATTATACATAATAAACTATTCCCACATGTGTTACTTATACGAAAAGTAACACTGATGATTATTTTGTTTCAATTCTCAGGTATGTGACACTTATTGTTGTCTCCATGTATTGTGAAACAGTTTCTTGCAAGATTAAAAGCCTCCATATTAGAAAGGAACTTTCTCATGACATGTGATATAAAAAGACCGAAGTAACAACATAATATTTTAATATAGAATGTTTCCAGGTGGAGGAAATGTACTATACTGCAAGAAAGTTCCTTAAAATAGGAAGTAACAACTCATAATAACTTCAGGAAGTACCTGAAACAGAACAGATTAACAAAGCCTCTCCTTCCCAAAGAGAACATAAATAGTAAAGACTGATGAGTGAAGATGCTAAGAAAAGCCAAACCAACTGGAAGGAGAATGGCCTAAAAAAAAAAAAACAAGAACCAGATGAACTTCCTTGAAGAAAAAGAGACCAGCTGAAATGCCTGTAAAAGATTTAGAGTAAATGAACCAATGGAAAAAACATGATCCAACCTTTTGAGCTGACTTAAAGCTGGGCAGTGTGCAACAAATCTCTAGCCCATGTGAGATAGAGGAATTCCTCAAGTGTGGAAGTGGAATTCACGGGACAGCTAGCTGTCTGTGATCACTTCCTTATCTGGTTGAGAAGTCATTTCTTCACATCTCCCCATGAACCTTGTCACTGAAACCATGGTTATATAATGTTACTAACTTGAATATTTATCTTTGGTCTAGGAAATATATCAACAGTTTTTAGAATATTGTTAAAATCATTAGAAGTAAAATAAACTTCTAGTAGTAATTACTTAAAAATAATTAGAAGGAAATTAAAGTCTTATTTATAGAATATAAGAAGTTATAAATATGTACATGTGTCTCAATATCTCTTTAGGTTCTTAAGCAACGAAATGTTCTCATGAAGATGATTAATAACATTTTAACTGTAATAGCCACAATGTCAAATAAGCACTTAGAGCCAAAATTTAGTTAATATAACACTGTATATAGATTCTGAGAAATTTATTAACCTATACCTAGAATATAGGTATATGTGATATCCAAGTTCTTGCATTCATAAAATCTTTCTGTAGGTTTAGACAAATATTTATAAAACTGATTCATTTGTAATAAGGGAAGATATAACATTAAAGGTTAATACATTTATTTCTCAAATTTAAGACTGTAAGTCAGAACAACAACACAAAAAGTTTACATTGTGGTTGAAGCTGTAGAGAGATAGTTCACTTGGAAAATTTCTGACCATGCACAATAGCCAAAGACAGGTGCATCAGCAAGCACCTGTAAACCCAGCATGGAGTGGTTGGAGGCAGGAGAATGACTGAAGGAGGAAAAGCTCATGAAGCTGAGCCACAGTGGTATAAAGATTTCATGAGCTGAGTCATTTCTTTATGGAGGGAGACTTTAGAGTTTCAAGAGGGAAATTCTTGAAGACTCAGGAGTATTTTAAAGGTAGGTCTGCTTGAGATTCTGAGAGTGAGCAATTCTTGGGTTTCTGAAAATTCAAAGACATATAACAATTAGGAATTCCTGAGTAGAGATCTTGTCACTTTTCCAACATCTGGCAAGTTGGGCAGAGACCTTCAGAATCCAAGCTTTATTAAGTTTCTTCCAATGCTGGGATGTACTTTCAGGAGCTGCTATTTTTTGGGTGGTTGATAGGCCTATAAGTAACTCTTAACTCTTACCCCTATAAGGAAAACCCCCAAACTAATTGGTTCACCAAGTTGAACATTGGTAATATCCTTACCTAAGTTGTTCATCAGCTCCCTATACAGAGTGGGTAGAATTTTAGTTACATCTCCCCATAAAAATGATCAAAAGTGTAGGTAAACTGTGGGTAAAACTCAAAACTCTGACACAATAGCTAAAGTGCAGAGTAATTGAGGTTGATGCTTATGCTGGATAGTTTTATGTTAATTTGACACAAAATATAGTCATCTGAGAGAAAGAATCTCAGTTGAAAAATAAAAAAAAATAAATAATAAAATGTCTCCATAAGATTAGGCTTCAGAGAAGCCTGCAGTGCATTTTCTTAATGACGGATGCGGTTGAGGATGCAGTCCATGATGGGTATCCCCAGCCCAGACTGGTGATACTGGGTTCTGTAAGAAAACAGACTAGACAGAGACCCACATTGGAGCAGGGGACTGAGCTCCCAAGGTCCAAATGAAGAGTAGAATGAGGGAGAACCCGAGAAAGGACTGCGAGGGTTGTTCCCATCCACTGAGAACATGGGACTGATCTAATGGGAGCTCACCAAGGCCAGCCGGACCGGGACTGATGGAGAATATGATCAAACCGGACTCTGAATGTGGCTGACAATGAGGGCTAACTGAGAAGCCAAGGACAATGGCACTGGGTTTTTGATTCTACTGCATGGATTGGCTTTGTGGGAGCCTAGTCTGTCTGGATGCTCACCTTCCTAGACCTGGATGGAGGGGGGAGAACCTTGGACTTTCCACATAGCAGGGAACCCTGACTGTTCTTTGGACTGGAGAGGGAGGGGAAGGGAGATTGGGGGGAGTGGGAGGTAAATGGGAAGAGGGGAGGAGGTGGAAATTTTTAATAAATAATAAAAAAAAGAAAACAGACTTAGCAAGCCATGGAGAACAAGCAAGTAAACAGCAGTCCTCAATGGTCTCTGCAACAGCCCCTGCTTCCATATTCCTGTGTGGTTTGAATTTCTGTGCTGATTTTCTTTAATGATGAACAGTGATGTGGAAGCTAAAACACTCTAAACCCTTTCCTCTTCATGTGGCTGTGGTTATGGTTTCTCATCAGAGCAATGAAGACACTGACTATGACAATAGTTAACATCAAAGTCTGACCCCCAGCATGTGTAGACACATGTATACAAGTAACTAAAGCAAATGTAGATCACATGCTCTAGAGTATAAAAAAATTCTTGAAATTAATTTAAAATTCAAGATTATAATTTTTAAAAATTCTCATTTTATATTCAATCCACAGTGGTTTGGGGCTTCAGAGATTAAGTTTTATTTTTCAGAATGTGTCATGTGAAAGCAATTTATAAATGATAAAGCTCATAAATGCACCAAGTGAAATATAAATTCATAATCTTAAAATATCTGTGTTGTTATTAAAGATAAAATTGCATATTGTCTTAATTTCAATACAATGTATTTAACTCTCACTATTAAATGATGCCAATAAAACTTAGGCTCCATCAGTTGAAGTAGTTAATCTATTAGACACAAGATAAAAAAATTACTTAACATTCTCTGTTTTAGAATATTTAATATATGTTCTTAATATTATGTAGCTCATGCATTTTAGTCTATTCGAAGAAGCTGAATCTTTTGGAAATTCACACATCCAAATTTTCAAAATTGGCTGAGCATTAAATGTAGCAAAATTACCATCATTCAAATATGTGCTAAATATGTTATATAAAAGCTAATTTGTGACTTACAAGGGATTTTCATAGAATTATAATTTGTGAAGAAACACATTAATATGCATGGACTAAGAGTGATATCTAACAGGAACACACAAACTCAAATTTTTAAAATCTGAAACCTGATATTAGATACATGTGAAAAGTATTGATTGTCCTCTGATAAGAATTCTGTTAGATGTCATTTAGAATTGGTTAATATATTTATTTTAAAATGCAGATACAATCCAATAAAAATATGAGTGTTATAAATTATTTTACCTATATTACTATAGCAAATAATTTCCTGAAAACAAACCAAAAGTTTTAGGCTTACAAAAGTAGATGAGAAAATGCATAGGACAGTAATGAAGAAGTAAACACGTAAGTGTTCAGACAAGCATGAGATGGGTTTCTTCCTCCCAAACTGGGCAGAGGAGAAGGGCTCTACAGAGCCTGAGAAAAGTTCTGAGAATTTAGGGCAAAATGTTACTTTTTGTACCTTTAGAAAAGCAGTCTTTATGACTTCTTCTTTATCTGACTTAAGCTATCATTCTCATGACTTTATGTAAAAAAGGACATTAATGATTTCACTATTTTCTTGCTAAGAATACATTAAGATACCATTTCAATGTGATTACTTAAATTTCACAGTATTAACCTACATGTGTAATAAGAGTTACAAATGTATCCACTCCAACAATAATAATTTATGATTATATTTACTCTACACTTCTTAAAAGCTTTATAATTTATTTTTATTTGGAATATTGTTTAAAATTAGTAAAAATCTGTTTTTCAGTATATAGATCACAAAGATATTGAATTGGAGTAAAGAAAATTGAGGGTTAACTATGTAAGACAATGCAAAAAATTTCCGAGTTTAACTGAATTTAAAATACAGAGGTAGACTACAGAGGTTCTACCACATCTTCTTTATAAAGTTCACTGATTTCAGTTGATAAGTGGTGAGCTTTGTAACCACGTTATTTTCTTGCAAACATAATTACTAATTTCAATCTTAGAATACATATTATAGTTCTCACAAAACACACACACGCACACACACACACACACATACACACATACATGTGTGATTCACCTCTGTATGCTGTAAATACCATTGGTTATTAAAGAATCTGCTTTGGGCCTATTGCAGTGCAGAATAAAGCAAGGAGAAAATTCCTTCTCTAACAAAGATATAATCTAAGTATATCTGATATAGGCAAGGGATAAGAAGTAGCATACTTAATTGTTGTTGTATCTCAAATAACTTCAAAGGTCTGATTTTTCTGATATAGTTTTTGTCAGTTTATGTATCAATGGGTTCTTGATTAACTTTGATAGATCTATATGCATAAATATGTTTCCTATTTTGTTCTGCATGACTCAGACTAGAATACTAACAATATTTCCTATGTAATATTGGCAGTCATTTTGTCTTAGCATTTGTTTCTTTGTGTGGGTGGAGCAAGGTGTTATTTATAAAATGAAGTCACTTGTGTTAGGGCCAAGTCTGAAACTACAGAAATATAGGATGAATTAAAATCAGTCACTGTCTCATTCTTCCAACAGCCTTTTTATTTTATTCTAATGGAGTTATTCTATATCAACATTGTAATGTTAAAGTACAATATCAGTTTTGCCTATATCTTATAAAACAAGAAGTTTTGTAATGTGACTTTTGTAACTATATTGTCAAACTTCACCCATGTTTTAGTTTGTGTGCGTTTGTATGAGTGTGTTTATACTCATAACTGATTAGCCAACTTCTGTGAGTTTTTTCAAAATAGTAGTGTAAAATTAGAAACATATTTTTAGAATATGCTTGCTCTATGTTGTTTCTGGGACAAGCATAAAATTCCACAGTATGCAATAAAAAATAAACATAGATGAATAGTAGCTATAGCTGAATTACAAAGAGAAGTATGAAGGGAATGTTAAAGCATTGTATCTTTTGTATTACCATCACATCACATGTAGTAGAAAAACAAGGCTACTTTAATTATCATACATACTTCTGAAAGTAATATATTGCTCTTATTAAACTATTAAGTAGAATATGATCCTTTGTTGGAGAAGTGTAGTGTTAGGAAAAATGAATAAGAACTAAAATTACTAATCATTGTAAAGTAAGGACTGCAACTATGTCTCATCAGCTTCCCTGCTATGGGAAGATGGAAACCATGAATGAGAACATTACAAGTCTTCAAGTTCATGGTCATCATGTTTCTTATAAGTAAAACTCTTCTTTTTAGGAAAAGTTACATGTTAAGTCTATGTGAGATAAAGTATTAAATGAGAAAGGTATTCAAATGACAAGGGATTATCTTGTAAGATTTTCCTTGAAAGAAAGATAGGGAAGACATAAGAATGCACATTCAATGTAGACAAATATGAGAACAGAGTAAGAAATAAATGATGTATGTGATACTGAAAGAATATATTTGAGAGGTTTTGCACTCTATTTTATTTCTGCTCAAGGTGAAAATGGATGTAAAGACAAGAGATCTTTGTAAATTGTATTGCCACAACCAGGTTAGCTAACTCTTTAACAGATGCAGTTTCTTTGTAGAAATGACTTCTAGATCGATGTAGAACCAAATTAATGTAGAAATTTCCCATTCATGAATCCATATTCTAATGACTATAACGATGGTAGAGTTTATTTCATAGCATTTGTATAAGAATAGAAATTTAAGACCTGTCAACCAGATGAATGATGATGAAATTATTTGTACATAAAAGATAAGCACACACAAAACACAGAGTCTGTTCTCTGTTAGCCAGATCTTGATCATGAAGGCATCACTGGAGCCTGGTAATATGCCTAGTGTCATTCCATTAAAGAAAACTGATTTTCTCTCTCACAGTAGGTATTAATTGTAACTATCTTCTTGGTGAGGAGAATTTGTGCACAATTTACTTCCTTCATGTTTGAATTTATTCTGACTTAATCTTGTCAATATCTTGAAAATGATGTCACAGTCTTTGTGAATTCATCTTTTCATTAGTTCTGAGTTTAGGAAATGCTGTCTTTCTGGAATCATCTACCAGTTGTGGATATCACATTTTTTCTGCTTCATTTATTTTCACAGAAACATTAGATTTGATGATAGGAATTTGCTAAAGGCCTTCCATTCAGTGAAGTGCACTATAGGTCTTATACTCTTTGTATAATACTTACTTGGCATCTCACAGTTAATTACCACCAACTGTAAGAAAAAAATTCCTTCATGGGGTTTAAGCAAGGCATTGATGGATATAGCATTATGTCACTTAATTGCTATGTTCACCTAGGCAAATATGAATTATAACTTTCTTCTTTGGACCATGATCTATGTAGTCTCATATTCTTGACCAAATTAACAGTGTCAGCTGTGGTGTTCATTTCCTGTAGCATGACTTAGATTAAATTAAAAAGTAGTTAATTATTCCATAAACATTTATGCTACTGCTATATCAAAGTATCTTATAGGTAGCCACTGCCTTTGACCACATGGTTCATAGTTGGGTGAGATTGATGACTTTTCTCTTGTAGTAGGATGTATAGAGCACCTTATGAACTTTAAATGCTAGTCAGTAGGATGAAGTATCTAGTTTGGAACTAACTCAACGAATTTCTCCATGTCCAATGATGGAAGCAATTTGCCCTTCTTTGTCGGTTTTTCTTTTATTCATTTTTCATTAAAAATTTCCACCTCCTCCCCTCCTCCAATTTCCCTCCCCCTCCCCCAT
>LOEQ01003819.1:77269-93540 GCA_001685075.1 Bramus lutescens
CTATCTATCTATCTATCTATCTATCTATCTATCTATCTATCTTTCTATCCATCTTAAGATTGGCTGGATTTCTTTAGTGTCTGTAGTGATTCCTTTCTTTTCTTCTCCAATTTTATTAATTTAGAAATTATCTTTATCTCTTAAGTTTGACTAATTATTTATCAATCTTACTGATTTTCTCAAATAATTCTTTGTTTCTTTGATTCTTTTTATTGAGTTTTTGTTTGCTTGTTTCTATTCTATTTACTTCAGCCCTAGCTTTTATTTTTTTTTTTACTGTCCATTCTTTTGGGATTTATTTCTTCTTTATACTCTAAAGCTCTTCAGGTGTGCCATTAAATTGTTACTATATGATCTCTTAAATATTTTAGATAGGCACTTAGGGCTAAGAATTTGCCTTTTAGATACCCATAGGTATGTGAATGTTCTGTTTTCATTTCCTTTCTATTTTAAAATTTTTTAATGTTTTTCCTAATTTCTGTCTTGCTTTATTTTTATTCAATAGTTTGTTATCAGCTTCCTTGTGTTTATACACTGTCTCTTGTTTGTTAATGATATACAGCTTAAATAAATGGTAGTCTGGTAAGTAAAATACATGGTTTATTTCAATTTTCTTGTATTCCTGAGACTTGCTTTATGTCCAAATATATAATCAAGTTTGAAGAAAATTCTGGGAGCTGCTGAGAAGAAGGTACATCCTTTTGTGTTTGTAAAATGTTCAGCAAATATTTGCGAAGTTCATTTAGGTTATAAAGATATTAAGTGCCTACATTTCTGTATCTAATTTTTGCCTGAATGACTTGTCTTTTGTGATATTGGGGTACAGAAGACTCCCATTATCACTGTCTAAACAACAACAGGCTTTAGCTGTAGCTTTAGTTTTAGTAATATTGCTTTATGAATTTGGTTGCCTTTGTGTTAGATCATAAATGTCTATAATTACAATAGCCTCTTAGTGGAATTTTCCTTTGATGAGTATGAAGTGGCTTTCCCTATCTCATCTTATTAGTTGTATGTTGAAGCTTACTTTACCAGATATTATACTGGCTATAGCAGCTTGATTCTTGGGTTCATTTTATAAGAATATTTTTTACACTAAAGTGATTCTATCATTGATGGTAAGGTGTTTTACTTGAGAAAGATAAATCCTATTTTATAACCCAACCATTTAGTCTGTGTCTCCTTAACAGAAAATGCCCAACCCAATAATTTAGAGATATTTAAAAGAACAAGTTTCTTTATTCTTATTATTTTTATCATATTTATTAATACAGATTATTATGTCATTTTTATAATAAATAATATTGAATAAATTTAAGGACATATCAGAAAATGGAAAATCTCCCATACTCATGGATCATTAAGACTGATATAGTGAAAATTGCCATTCTACTGAAAGCAATCTACAGATTCAACACATTCCACTATTAAATCCCAAAACAATTCTTCACAGGAATTGAAATGCCAACTGTAGTTAGAGGCTGTTTGTTCCCAGCTGCTCTGACTCAAAATGATCACACAGAAAGTATATTATTTGCCATACTTTTTGGCCAATAGCTTAAGCAAATTTTTAGTTAGCTCTTATATCCTAAACTAACCCATCTCTATAAATCGGTTCATCACCACGATAGTTGTGGTCTACCAGCAAAGTTTCAACGGGCTCTGGTGGAGGCTTATTGTCTTCTACATAACTCTACCTACTCTCTTTTTACCTCTCTGCTTGGATTTCCTGCCTGGTTTTACTCTGCTAAGCCACTGGCTGAAAACAGCTTTATTCATTAATAAAAAACACGTACAATAGGACTTCCCAAACCATTTCCCCTTTTCTGTTGGCTCCAACATGGTCAACTAAATCTACTTGAAAGCACAAGAGAGTCTGAAAATGAATGCTAGACACACAAAAATGCCAGTGTTTACTGCAGCTTCTTACTGTGTCTGCTGGCAGCAAGCAGAGATGCAGCTCCTTTAAGAGGTTTTTCCTGACTCAGCTTCAGCAGTAAAAACTGCATGGCTTCTTTAAAAACAGTGGCTTCCTATTTTTCCAGTGCTAATAGGTCTGATTTGTAGGGAGATCTGGCTATGGAGCATTTAAATGGGGTTTGTGAGCATAGTGCTACAACTTGCTTAATAGCAAAATAGACTGCTGTGTGCCTGAAAATTGGGCTATGCATAAGGCTCAGAGGCAGTGAACATGCCTCTGTCATCTTGGACTAGGCAGAGCTAACAGGTGATACCATGGAATTGGTCCTAGCCACAACTACTTAGCTTTTAAAACAAAACAATCCAGGTCAGAAAATAATTATTGATATGCAATAAAGACATATTCAGAGAGAAATAAACCTCTGAACAGGTTGCAGTGTGTTTAAAGAGTGTACATAGGCTTAAGAGAGAGAAGAAAAAAGTATAAGAAAAAAATGTATTTGGAAACAAATAGTTTTTTTAAAAAAAATAAAAGAAAGTCTTTATAGAGACAGAGTACAGGCAGTCATAGATTTTAACTCCATTAGTTGTAAAGAAAAAAAAAGGCATGTAAAGATGAAAAATACATAGAGAATCTCGATTATGTATATTATGGTGTTTTCTCTGAGTTTTTTGACTGTGAATGAACTAAGTACCAAGAAACATTTCATTGTATGGGCTGCTAGCCTACACCAACAAATATATTTTAAAGGTACCTTTACTTCAAAATTTGGGTTTAAGAATATGTTGCTTTGAAAAAGAGTTTTTTTGTTTGTTTGTTTCCACAGAGGAAAAGAACCTGTGGATTCCTTCCAGATTACTGTGGCTTGATGGACTAAAACTACCTGAAAGGTCCCTGTGAAAACCCCCAATTACTTTGCCCAACCAAAAGGAGGAAGCTGTTGGGAAAGGACTATGCCCAAATTTCCCAAATATTGCTTGTAAATGTTTGTTTACATTTAAAGGGGATATGCTATAGATATGAATACTTTAAATTGGTATGGAACTTGGTCTAGTGTTACAAATTGAAGGTAAATTTTGTTATATGTATAATTCTGCTCTTGATTATGGTATTGTGTTTGTGCAGCTAATTTAAAAATGTAATGTCTAATTAAGAAATACAGGTTAATAGACAGTCCTCTCTAATAGTCAACTTTGTAGTCATGATAGTTACATTTTCTAGATATATAGTGTTATTTTTCAATTAGATAGATAATCTTCAAACCTTTCAAAGACCTACAAAATACATAATTTAAAATATTTTAAGAACTTAAGACGTTTTAGGACAGCAAGAAACATCAGCTTCTGGCAGCACAAATCTACTTCAAGAGGATGATGGACATTGGAAAGGCTCCTTCTGGAGTTTTCTAGCCATTTCATCAATATACTGGTCTTTCCTGGGCTGATTGATGTTATGCTATACGAACTGGACATGAAGGACCCACAAAAAAAAAGACTGCTGAATTTGCATTAAAGTGAGATGGTCCTTTGGGGTTTCTGCTTCACGAAAGAACAAAAAGTACTGCTAGACATTATTGAGGACACAAAAAAGTGCCTGACAAAATGCCAATATAGGTAGAACTGTCTTTGAAATTTAATGCTTCATCAAAAAGTCTGCCAGATACTATGGGCATGTAGTCTGAAGATGGATGACCTAATATTATAGAATTTTGGGTGACTGTCCAGGAAGCGAAATGTCTCTACCAAGTCTAGAGATTTGGAAGTTGCTTACAAAGCACTTCCTGTTAAGTTAGGTAATATTATATCCTTCTGGGGTCTTTGGTGGAGTTGAAGAATAGACTTATAGTTTTCCTTAGATACAATAAAAGATAAAGTAGATATAAATACTGCAACTGTAATTCTTGCTTGATACCTGTTTTGTTATATGCAGTTTTACTATGTTAAAGTTAAAACATTCCTACGTATTTAAGCAGAAAAGGGGAAATTATGTGGGAAGTCCTTTTATATATGTGTTAGTTTTATTGGTTAATGAGTAAATCTGCTTATGGCCAATGGCTTAGTGGAATAAATCCAGGCAGAAAATCTAAGCAGGGATGTAGTGAGAGTCTGAGCAGAGTCAGTGAGAGACTCAGACATCAGTAAATAATGAGGAAGAGAAAATGAAGATTATAAGAGCCTGCGGAGATGAATGACAAAAAATGTAATTGTCTAGATACAACAGGACTGAAACACAAATGAACTCAAAAAGACTGTGGCAGCATGCATAATTCCTGTACATGTCCCATTGTTAGTTGTTAGTAATAATGCCTATACTATTAGAATTCTTTTTAAAAAAAAAGCCCAATACTGGGCTAGAGAGATGGCTTATTGATTAAGAGCACTGCTTGTTCTTCCAAAGGTCCTGAGCTCAATTCCCAGAAACTACATGTTGGCTCACAACCATCTGTAATGAGATCTGGTGCCCTCTTCTGGCCTGCAGGCATACATGAAGACAGAATATTGAGAATACTGTATACATAATAAATAAATACATCATAAAAAGCCCAATACTTTAAAGTTCAAGCTTCTCCTATTCCTTTTTTTTCTGTCAGATTCATGTTATCAGTTCATACAGTGTGATTCTTTCTCCATTTGGAGATGAGTTTTGTGCACAGTTATATACTTTTAAAGAATATTAGGAATGGTATTATTTGAACAATTTTTTCTCAGTATATTTGCTAATTTTATGCATATAGGCTGCTGGGTATTTTGTGTTAATTTTTTTATTATGGCAATTTGCCAAACATATTTAGCAGCTGTACTGTAGAAAGTTCCTGGAATCTTTAAGTTCTTTTATGTATATAATAATATCACCTGTAACTGAGACATTTTTAAGATTTTATTTTCCTACTTGTACTCCCTTCGTTATTTGGGAAGCTTCTTTTTGAATAGGTGATTAACAAAGAAATACACAACTAACTGTGAAGAGGAAATGAGAGACTATAGAATATTCAAAACAAAATGTCACAGCAGTGTTCTATCCCTTGTTTCCAAAACATAGAGACCATAACAGAATAGTAGAAGAAAGTCTATAAGAGGTTAGAGAAAGTGTTTTTCCAAAAACAAGGCAGTTTTACACATAAGAACTCACAGCTGTTGTAAAAGCATGTAAAAGGTCCGGGTAAGTTCAAGGTCTACAGAAATTCTGCATAAAAAGTATTCATGAAATCACACTGATAGCTGAAGATGTTGGAAGTTTATAACTTCTGGGATAGTGATTGTCAGTTTTCTTTTAAAAATATGGCCAATGGTTAAGTCAACCAAGCTTCAGTGCACACCATCAGCCTTCCTGTATGTAAGCAGCTCAAAATGGACATGATGGGTTTAAGGAATAAAAGGAAAGCACAAAGTCAGTTGTGTAGGCAAGGGTAATGAATCTGAGAGGAACAGGGGAGGGTAGATGTGATCAAAATTCATTGTATGAGATATTCCATGGACACCAAATGAGAAAAAGAATGTCAACAACATGAGAGAAATAGCAACATATATTTTTAGTAACAATTAAGTCCTCAGGAGTAATTTTAGGGGGCATATGAATTAGAGTTTCCCAAAGAAATCTAATACACATATGGAATTAACTGATAAAATTATTGAAGTTGAAGAGACACATGCTCTAAAACATGTAAAACATTTATTGCAATAAACAGCATTTATCTGAAGACCAGTGGCTAGATATTTAGAAGTAGTTGCTATTTAGATCTACGGCTATGAAATAAACCATGTTCTGACCCTAATGCAGCCATGCAGAAATAATTTTCTGTCAATTAGGTGAACGCCACAGTTTAGAGATTTACTTCATTTTTAATTCTGTATATGTGGATCTCTTTGCAGGTTTGAGTAGACTCTTGTGATTATACACGACTTATGATGCCTCAAAGCTACATAGAACTGAAATGACAGGTGGCTGTCAGTAGCCAGATGGCTCCACAATTCTCTTCAAGAATACTGTGCACTCTTGGTCATCCTCTAGACCTGAAAATCAGACCTCTGCTGTTCTGTCTTTAACTGACTGTAAGAAATTCACTCACAGTAAACAAGGAAATCTCATGCACTCAAGCCTATACTTTTGAACTTTCACTTATTTATTATTAGAAAGTTGTATACAAGAATATAATGCATCTGGGTTATATATTCACTCTTCACACCCATGTCCTCTCATGATTCTCATCACAAACCCACCCAATACATGTCCAACTCTCTAATTATTAGTGAATTAATAAATTTTAATTTACTGTATTCAGTTAGTTTTGCCTCTATGGGAATAGATATGTGGAAACTCATGGTGGTATGGGGAATTTTGAGCAGCCATATTGTAAAAAAGATGACTTTCCTTTCACCAGAAGTCATTTACTCCTCAGCTAGGTCTGTGCCATATAAGCTCCTTCAGAGTGGATGTTAAATGGGTATTGACAGATCTTGTAGAAATCTAGGTAAATTCATGTGTTAGAGTGTCATTCCAGAGGACAGGACTTAAGAGCACCAGTCTCCTTCTCTAGGTCTTACATCTTTTCCTTGTACCTGACCTACGCTGAGCATTTCAGGGCAGAATATGTAAATATTAAATAGGTTCAACATATCCTCAAAACACTTTCCAGAATAATTGGCCAAATGTCTGAGTATATTATGAACCAATAAATTTGACTATAAAATAACCATTACGGATAAGAATAGAAAATTACATTTGGTGTAGAACATACTTGGAAAAAGAAGTAACTAAGAATATTTTCAGGACAGGCATTGAAACATGTCAGATGATTCAGCACCCAGAGTGACATAAAATGCTACAAAAAGGCATTGCCCTCTTATCAGTGGTTTGGTAAGCTCATGGTTTATATTCGTTGTTGTAATCATTTTTTTTTCTTTTGCTAAAGGCAAAAAAAAAAGGAGAACATGTTGATGTTTAGAAAAGAAATCAGGGTTGTAAAATGCCTTCACTTGATGATTAGCAAGAATGATAGATACTGCAAATTAAAAAAAAGAAAAGAAAAAGAAAATGTTCATGGTAGATTTATTTCAATTAGAAATCATGGAAGTAATGCAAAGTGAAATAAAGGTGACAAATACACATTCCTGTATCAGAAATGGCCATCTGGAAAGTGTTTATAAATGTGCACCAAAATTCCAATGGGAGATGTTCTCAAAACTTAAGAAAACACATATAAAATTAGTCACAGAACAAGCAATAATGTTGACAGTGTTATAATACATCCATTAAAGTATTTGAAAAAAAGTTATGAGAGGCAAAAAGGTAAAATGAATGAAAAGTATGTCCAGTAGATAGAAGTTGTTATAGCTAAATTAATTTTTCAATGAACATCTGATAGGAAGTGAAACTGCAGTAAATACAGAAGCAAATTTTTAAAGGAAGGAAATATGTATATTTACAGATATCATGAAAAGATATTCAGAATATTTATACTCAGAACAAATAAAAAATAAAATTAGAATCTTAAACTTTTTGGATACTAAGATTAGAAAAATGCATTTAAGGATTTAGAGAGTAAGTTGATAGAATCAGCTAAGCAAGGAAAAATTATTTTACCCACAAGTTTATTTGTAGATGTGAGTTTATAGAAGGTAAAAGTTCTACAAATGATGCATCACCAAACTACATGGGCATTATTGACAAAGCAAATCAAATGAAAAATATGAAATAGGGTATGTGGTCATCATATTGCTTTTGATCATTTAATGTTATGGTGGTTTAATCTACATCTATTCAGCCCTTTTTGAAACTTACTTTACCAAATATTAATTTTTGTAAGATAAATGCTGTAAGTTTTACAACTGTTGCAGAGTAGGTTAAGTATACATTCTACTATGTATTCATTATTTTTTAAAAATCTTACTACTTTTAAGCTATATTTGCATATAAAATATTGGGAAAACAGAAAACATTAAAGAAAGTATAGCTATTATCAGAATATATTAGATGAATATTCAAAAACAATAATATATTAAATCCTGGGAATTATAATTATAAAATTTATAAAATAGTTTCCAGCGATGGCTGTTCTAATATGGGCCTTAAACTTAAGATGTGGTAGTCATATTCTAAAATTTTTATTACTCAGGAATTAGGAAAATAGTATTATTTCAGGGCTAGAAATTGTCCAAATAAGAACTTGTGTCTTGACAAGTGTGAAAGAACATATATTGCTTTTTACAGTACACAATTTAATCCCAATTTGTCAGTGGTGTTTGACATTGATCATTTTGAGAATATGAAGAAATGAATAGCAAGAATCTGGTTACTTAATCTATTAATGCCATAGAATCAAATTTGACAGTTATGTTATCTTTAGAATGATCCTTAGATTACTGGTTAAAATTGATATGTGTATCCATAGCTACATGAAATATAATATTAGTTTTACTGTATTTTTCACCAGATGAATGTGTCAAGGAGACTTATGATTTCTATATTATTACTCAACACTTAACCATAGAGTATACAGATTAAAGCAACATAACCAAGTGCTTTTATAACAGTTGCAGCCACTTGAGTCAGTCAGAGAAGTCTCATAAATCAACACAGTAGACTGGGAGAGTATAATTTAGAAGCAGAAATATAAAATTCACAAATATACTTTAATTTCTTAGACTTCTTCCAATGTTGACATTCTTCTTTGACTTTCACTATGGAAACTACTACAATGAATCTTTCCTCTGAGTCTTCTTATTGCTGAGTACTACTAGTCCTTCTGGTACTGGATTCCAGGGTGAACATAAAAATCCAAATTGCTATGTATGTCTTGCAATTTTATTTCTAATAAGATTCTCCTCTCTAGAAAATTCTAGCCAGTAAGATAAGAAGGCATGAATTAATGATGCAATAATGTAGTGATGAATTATAAGATAATACATATATCAAAAATTGTTCTTAGAAAAATATTTAATGGAGACACTGGAAGACAGCATCAGTTGGGCAGTGGATCAAGGCCACACTGGGAGAGAGCATCAGTGCTAGAGCAAAAGTAACAGCAACAGTGGCTTCCAGAAACTCTGACCACCTGAGATTCAGCTTCAACTCTGCCTGCACCTGGAGGAGCTATCACTGGAGCTGTAGCACCTCCTATACCTGGAGGTGTGACTTTCAGAGCTGTGACTCTAGTGTACTGAGAGAATTGACCAACTGAGCCTTGGGATATAAAACTGGAGGAGAGATCACCAGAGGCTCAGCCTTGTCTGCACTTCAATGCACATTCACCAGAGAAATAGCCACAAACTACACCAAGTGGAGAATGAGGGACCCCCTGAAGCATAGGCTCCGCCAGTACCGTTTGGAAGAAGAGATATGTAGGAGACAAGGTAAGAATACATTCAACAACACAAACAGCAACACAGCACAACCAGAAACTAGTGGTTCTACAGCAACAAGACCTGAACATCCCAGCTCAGACAAAGCCGAAGAAAACAACCATAAAATAACTTTAAGAAGATGATTGGTGCCCTTAAAGAAGAAATAAAAAAAATCCATTAAAAGTGGAGGAAAAGACAAAAAAAAAGTTAGAGATCAACAAATCCCTTAAAGAAAACAAAAAAAAAGCAAGCAAACAGGTAAAGGAAATGGTTCAAGACTTTAAAAATAAAATAGAGGCAATAGAGAAAAAGAACAGAAATTAAGGAACTCTGGAAATGGATAATCTGTGACAACTATAAAGAACTAAAGATGCAAAAATAAACATCAGAATACAAGAGAAAGAGAGAGAATATCGGGCTTTGAAGATATCATAGAGGAAATAGATTAATTGTTCAAAGAAAATTGTTAACAAAAAATATCCAGGAAATCTGAGATGCCATGAAATCATTGAATCTACAAATGGGGATAGAAGAAAGAGAAGAAGTCAAACTCAAAGGCACAGAAAATATATTCAGCAAAATTATAGAAGAAAACTTTCCCAAGATAAAGAAGTACATACCTTTAAAAATACAAGAAATTTACAGAACAATAAATAGACAGGACCCCCCAAAAAGATCCCTTGTGACATAAAAATCAAAACACTTAACATACAGAATAAAAAAATACTAAGAGCTTCAAAGGAAAACTGCTAAGTATCATATAAAAGAAGACATATCAGAATTGCACCTGACTTCACAATGGAAAAAGTGAATGTCAGATGGTCCTGGTCAAGCATTTTGCAGACACTAAGAGACCATGGATGCCAGCCCAGATGACCATATCCATCAAACCTTTCAATAACCATAGACAAAAAATGAAGATATTGCATGAAAAATCAGGTTAAATAATACTTATCCACAAATTCTCCCCTATAGAAAGTAATAGAATGAAAACTCCAACCCAAGAAAGTTAGCTATATCCACAAAACCACAGTCAGTGAATAATCCCACCAGCAATTACCTAAAAAGAGAAACACACACACACACACACACACACACACACACACACACACTAATAATAGCAAAACAACAACAAAACAAATTACAAGAACTAACAATCACTGGACATTATTATTCCTTAATATCAGTGGACTCAATTCACCAATAAGGACACAACCTAACAGATTGGATACTTTCCCTATTTACAGCTAATATGATAATATACATAAGTGACCCCAAAATTTCTACAAGTGATAAATACTTTCAGTAATGTGGCAGGATACAAGATTAACTAAAAAAAGAGCCCTCCTATATACAAATGATACACAGACTGAGAAAGAAATCAGAGAAACATAACCCTTTACAATAGCCACAAATATAAATTGTCTAACCAAACAAGTCAAAGACCTTAAAAATAAATTTATGAAGAAGATAATGGTCTTAAAGAGGAAAGGGAAAATTCCTTTAAAGAAATGAAAGAAAAGACAAACAAAAATGGAAAAAATAAATCTCTTAAATAAAAAAGTAAAAGTAATTAACAGGTAAAGGAAACAGTTTGAGACTTGAAAACTGAAATAGAGGCAATAAAAAAAACACAAACTGAGGGAATTCTGGAAATGGAAAATCTGGGTAAATGAACAGGAACTGCAGATACAATCATAAGCAACAGAATGCAAAAGAAGGAAGAAAATATCAGGAGTTTAAAATATGAAAGAGGAAAATAGATTGATCAGTCAGAGAAAACATCAAAGTTAAGAGTGTCATAACATACAATGTCCAGGAAATCTGGGACACCAGCAAAAGACAAAACTCAAGAATAATATGGACAGAAGAAGGAGGAGAATACCAGCTCAAAGACACAGAAAATATATTTGACAAAATCCTGGAAGCAAATTTACCCAACCTAAAGAAGAAAATGTTTACGAAGATACAAGAAGCTTAGAGAATATCAAATAGGTTGGACCCCCCCAAAAGTTCCCTTAATGCCTAATAACCCAAACACAAAGTATACATAATAAAGAACTTCAGTAACAAAGGGCCAAGTAGAATATAAAGGTAGATCCATCAGAATAACACCCAACTTCTCAACAGAGACTCTGAAAGCTAGAAAACATTATGCAGACACTAAGAAACCATGTATACCAGCCTACACTACTATATCCAGCCAAGTTTTCTTTCACCATACATGGAGAAGACAAGATATTCCATGACAAAATCAGATTTAAACAATACCTATTCACAATCCAGCCTACATAAGGAAATCTCCAATCCAAAGCAAAGGCAACAGATAACCTCACACCAGCAATCTCTAAAGAAGGGAAACACACAAACACAGCCACCAAATAATAATGGGAATTAAGAGTCACTAATCATTAATATCCCTCAATATTAATCAACTCAACTCATTTATAAAGAGACATACACTAACAGAATGGATAGGAAATTGGATCCATCCTTCTGCTGCATACAAGAAACATACCTCAACTTCAAAGATAGACATTACCACAGAGTAAAGTCTGGGGAAAAGATTTATCATTCAAGTAGACATAAGAAGCAAGCTGGTGTAGCTATACTAATATCTAATAAAATGAACTTCAAACAAAAAGTAATAAAAAGAGATTAAGATGGATATTTCATATTCATAATGGAAAAAATCCACCAAGGTAAAGTCTCAGTACCAAATACTTTTGCTCCAAATACAAGGAAAATCACATTTATAAAAGAAATGTTACTAAAACTCAAGTCATACATCAACATCCATACCCTAATATTGGGATATTTTAACAGCACACTCTCACCTATGGACAGGTCTGTTAGAAAGAAAATTAGGAGAGGAACAATATAATAATCATATGTTAAGACTCAAATGAACTTAATAGACCTCTATACAACATTTCACCCAACCACAAAGCAACATACCTTCTTCTCAGCACCTCATGGAACCTTCTCTAAAATGGACAACATACTTGGCCATAAAAATTTCAACAAATAAAAAATAATATTGTAATAACCCTCTGTATCTTGTCAAATCACCATGGCTCAAAGTTAAAATTCAACAAAAACACAAATTCCAGAAAGCCTACAAACTCTTTGAAACTTAGTAATGCTCAACTGAGTCACCTCAGGGTTAAAGAATAAATAAAGAAAGAAATTGAAGACTTCCTAGAATTCAATAAAAATAAAGGCAAAACACTCAAACTTATGGGACACTATGAAATCAATACTAAGAAGAAAACTCATAGCACTAAATACCTACATAAAGAAGTTGGATAAACCCCACACTAGCAAATTAACAGAACACTGAAAGCTTTAGAACAAAAGAAGCAAACTCATCCAGGAAGGGTAGACAACTGTCAAATTGAGGGCTGAAATCAATAAAATAGAAACAAAGAGAACAATACAAAGAATTAATGAAACAAACAGTTGGTTTTTCCTAAAAATCAACAATATAGACAAACATTTATCTAAACTAACCAAAAGGCAGAAAGAATATCCAAATTAACAAAATCAGAAAGGAAAAGGAGGATATAACAATAGACATTGAGGAAATCCAGAGAATCATCAGATCATACTTTCAAACACTAATACTCCACAACACTGGGAAATTTGAAAGAAATGGACAATATTCTTTATAGGCTCCATATATCAAAATTAAATCAAGACAAGATAAACAATTTATATAGATCAATACCTGCTAAAGAAATAGAAGAGAAGCAGTCATTTAAAGTCTCCTGCTGTGGGATAATGCTCTGGTACAATGTGAAGATCTGTCATGCATATTGGTTTAATCAAAAGGGGATTGGCAAGTGGCCAGGCAGGAATTATAGGCAGGGCAACTAGAGTAGTAGAATTCTGAGATAAGAAAAAACAGAGAGACAATTACCAGCCAGACACAGAGGAAGGAAGATGAGATTGCCTCATGAAGACAAGGTACTAAACAGTCCCCCCATCAAAAAAAAAAAAGAAAAGAAAAGAAAAGAAAGAAAGAAAGCCCAGGACCAGATGGTTTTATTACAAATTCTATCAGAATTTGAAAGATGAGCTAATTCCAATATTCCTCAAGTTGTTCCACACAAAAGAAACAAAAGGAATTTTGACAAATTCCTTTTATGAGGCTACAGGTACCCTGATACACAAACCACACAATGATGCAACCGAGAAAGAGAACTACAGATCAATCTCACTCATGAACACTGATGCAAAAATATTCAATAAAATACTAGCAAACCAAATCCAAGAACGTATCAAAAATCATCATTCACCATGGCAAGCTAGACTTTATCACAGAGTTTCAGGGTTGGCCCAACCTATGGAAATCTGTCAAGTATACCACCATATAAAAATACCTAAAGAAAAAAATTCACATTATTATCTCACTAGATGCTGCAAAAGCTTTTGACAAAATTCAACACCCCTTTATGATAAAGGTCTTAGAGTGATCAGGGATACAAGGAACATATCTAAACATAATAAAAGCAATTTAGAGCAAGCCAAACATGCAGTATCAATTTAAAGGAATAGAAACACAAAGCAATTCTACTAAAATCAGGAAGAAGACAAAACTCTCCACTCTTTCCATAGCTATTCAATATAGTGCTCGAAGTTCTAGCTAGAGCAATAAGACAACAAAAGGAGATCAAAACAATAAAAATTGTAAAGGAAGAAGTAAACTATCACTGTCTTCAGATGATATATTATACATTAGTAAGCCCATACATAAGTTATACATAAGTAAAACTCTATCAGGAACCCCTACAATTGAATAACACCTTCAGTACTGTGGCAGGATAAAAGATTAAGAAAAAAAAAGTCAGTAGTTCTCCTATATACAAATGTTAAATGGGCCAAGAAAGAATTTAGAGAAACATCACTCATTACAACAGCCACAAGTATAAAATATCTTGGGTTAACTCTAACCAAACAAGTGAAAGGCCTGTATGACAAGAATTTTAATCTCCGAAGAAAGAAATTGAAGAAGATATAAGAAAATGTAAAGATCTCCCATAGGAAAGTCAACATAATAAAAATGGCAATCTTAACCAAAAGCAATCTACAGATTCAATGCAAACCCTATCAAATTTTCAACAAATTCATCACAAACGTTGAAAGAACAATACTCAAATTCATATGAAAAAAAACCCAGAATCTTAAAACAGTCTTGTCCAATAAAGAAACTTCCAGAGGCATCATCATCCATTATTTCAAACTCAAATATAGAGCTTGACATCAAATGAACAAATGATCCAATAAAAAATGGGGTGCTGATCTAAACAAAGAATTCTTAAAGGGGAATTACAGATGACCAAAAGAGACTTAAGAAAGAAAATACTCAACATCTTTAACCATCAGGGAAATGCAAATAAATTTACTTTGCTAAACCATCTTACATTTGTCAGAGTGGCTAAGATCAAAATTACTGAGGACAGCTTATGTTGGAGAGGATACACTCCTCCACTGATGGAGTGCAAACTTCTACAGCCATGTTGGAAATTAGTATTGGGATTTCTCAGGAAATTGGGAATCAATCTACCTCAAGACCCAATGACACCACTCCTGAGCATATAACCAAAGGAAACTCAATCATACCACAAGGACACTAGCTCAACAATATTCATAACATTATTGTTCATAATAGCCAAAACTTGGAAATAACCTAATGTCCCTCATCTGAAAAAAATAGATAAGGAAAATATGGCATATTTACAGAATGGGGTACAATAAAAGAGAGATCCACTATGAGGGTATAAAGAAACCTGGTAGATTCTTGGAAGTTTCCAAGATTCTACAACGCTGACCCCAGTTAAGACACCTAGCTCCATGGCTTCTCCTGACTCTGCCTTCTTCCTCCCAAAATTCAGTTTAATTTTTTCCACCTAGCTCTTCCCTGCCCTACCAATAGCTCAAGGCAGTTTCTCTATTCACCAGTGCTATTTACAGCATACAGAGGGGAATCCCACATCATGTTAGTGTTATTTTCTTTCTTTTTACTTTGTTGGATTTCAAAAATTCTTCATTTTTTTGAGATAAAAATTTTCTCCATTCTCCTCCTGTCTTTTCCTGTCCCCTTTAACCCTCTACTATTGTCTCCATGCTTCCAATTTACTCAGATCTTTTCTTTTTCTGCTTCCCATGTAGATTAGGTCTAGATATGTCTCTCTTAGGGTCCTCTATTGTCTAGCTTCTCTAGGATTGTGATTTTTAGGCTGGTTTTCTTTGTTTAATGTGTAAAAACCACTTATAGGTGAGTACATATAATATTTGTCCTTATGGGTCTGGCTTAACTCACTCAATATGATGTTTTCTAGATTCATCCATTTGCTGCAAATTTCAAGAAGAAAACATTCGAGACGATGTCTGAACAAATAGATGCTGCATTTGATGTCATTGTTTTGTAGATGGAGTTCCAATTGAGACCCCATATGATGGAAGGAAAAAAAGTGACTCAAGAAAGCTGTGCTCTGACCATCATACCCAGGTCAAACAACATGCAAATATGCACACATACACATATATACACTTAAGTAAATAAATATATACATGCAAAATATTTGTTATAGAAACATTTTGGAAACTTGTAATAATTTTAAGAATTTTACATCAAATTAAACTAAATCCATACTACTCCTGTAAAAGGAAAACTGTGATTTGTTGTTTTCTACTGCAAAAAGTACATGTGTGAAACAAATACACATTAAACTCATTCACTCGAAAGGGAAGTGCACAAATGGCTGTCAACATGACATATTCAAAATTATAGAATATTTGATATGAAAAACCCTGACGCACCCTTCGTGGTCCTGATTTCCTTGCTCATGTTCTCCCTCATTCTGCTCCTCATTTGGACCTTGGGAGCTCAGTCCAGTGCTCCAGTGTGAGACTCTGTCTCTCTCCCCATCCATCACCAGATGCAGGTTCTCTGGTGATATGCAAGATATTCATCAGTGTGGCTATAGGACGGGGCCAGTTGAGGC
>LOEQ01003819.1:93806-125835 GCA_001685075.1 Bramus lutescens
GACTTCCCACAGGGCAGGAAACCCTGACTGCTCTTAGGACTGGAGAGGGAGGCGGATGGGGAGGGGGGAGTGGGAGGGAAATGGGAGAAGGGGAGTAGGTGGAAATTTTTAATAAAAAAAGAAAAACACTGAAATGTGTCATTGCTAGGTTCCATAAAAGACATATTAAAATAATGTTTGAATTTTTAGATTCAATATATAAAATTTAATTTCATGTTTCAAAATTCTAATGAAATGACTATATGTTTCAAGTAACATGTATCCCACATATTATTTTTTAAAAATATGGTTCCAGATAACTCTATTTGTATTAAAAAAAATCAGTGCCAAAATGCATAGTGTTTAAGGTATATTTTCATTTATGCCTCATGCAATTTAAAATATCTATAAATGTCAGTACAATTTTAATATTAAGTATTCTCCTAAAGATCTGGGTATTCAATCTTGGTTTACCTCAATTGTGAAGTTGACAATCACTGTGGACTTTAAATAGATAGATCTAATTGGAGGTCCTTAGGTGATTGGCAGATATCCAAAAAGATGTTGTGATACCCTTTTCCTTTTATCTGTCCTGCTTCTTGATTCAAAGTTTACTAGCAGTATGTCTCCAGTAGGAATGTGAGATCAAGTCCATTTTCTTATCCTGTTTCTTAAGCCAAATTACATCTTCTGCTACCATCATATGCCACCTTCACCAGATGTCTGATCATGGTCTTTAAATCCACACAGAGTTCAAAATAAAACTTGAAAAATACAATTTGTCTCAGTTATTTCATTGTCATGATAGAAAATTGAGGAACACAGCTATATTTGGGAAAAATCTTATGTTTCTAAATGTCATATTAACATGAAAGGAGAAAAATTTTGTAGGGTCCCACTCTTTAACAAATAGCTATAGGCAACTGAATACTGCCAGAAAGAGAATCAGTCTCTCCCACAGAGAGATACTTATTAGGTATCTAATGTAGAGTGTTCAGCTTTGAATCTATGTGCATGTGCAAACCAACAGCAAAGCCAGATTCAACACTGTACCTTTATATATTTGTATATACACACACTTACATATATATGTGTTTGTGTGTGTGTGTCTGTGTGTGTCTGTCCAAACAACAATAACACTAAAGAAAAATCCAGTTAAATGAAGAATGGAATGGTATGGAAAGGTTTTGAAGGCACAGCTGGGAGGGGTTGTAGAAAAGAAGGGAAAATGATGTAATTCTATTTCATTAAAATATTAAAATCTGTCACCCAAGAATTTGCAATACCAATGCCAAAAGAAGGTAAATTAGAGGCTGGTCTTGGCTACTCAGCAATATTCTGTCCCCAAATAAAGCAGAGAAAGGATAGGATGATTTTAATCAATGCTCTCCTTGAAAATTGGTCAATTTCTGAGTTCATATCCTTGTAGAGTTAATGTATGTTTTCATCATGCTCACTATTATATACTTTATACCCTCAAGTGCAGAACTTTCACATTTTAAAACAACCCCTTATAATTACAATATAATTATTATATTATATATTTATATATCTGATTATTGAAAGTTTACTGTACTGTAAGAACCATTCATCATTTTACACACCTCAATATTAGTCATGATTTTCATTTTTGTATCAGTATATACCAAATAAATTTAAATATTATGGTGAAAATACTCTTATTCTCTTGATAAACATCCAAATGACTCCTAGTTAAAATGGAAACTCAGCTGGATATACAGGTAAACTACAAAACAGAAATAGATTAAACATTAAAATTCCATACAGATGGAGAATGCTATAACCATCACTTTTTTTTATTCATTATGCTCTCATCTTTTCAAAAAAGAAAATCTCAAAGTGAGATTTAGGTGGTTTTAGATCATTATTTCCGAAAAGAGAACCCACGAACAGGTTCAGGGAAGTGCTCAGTGGATAAAGTCTCCAGCTGCCAACACTGAGGACCTGAGTTTGATTATTGAACTGCACATAGGAAAGGAACTCCTTAATTCACTGACCTTAGGAAATACTCCCTTTCTTTCAAGATTGCCTTTTTTAATTTATACTTTTTTGTTATTTCATGTAACAGTACCAGTTGCATTACCTCCCATCTCACCCCATTCTCTGATTACTTTTTGATAGATTTACACAATAATGAAAAATATGAAACTATTCTTTTCATATTTTAGAATTTAGAAAATTTCTAGAAACTTTAAATAGCATTTCTAAATTTGGCCTATACTTTCATTGTTAGATACAAAAATATAGTTTAGTATCTCTGTTATGTAATCACTCTATTAACTAGCTATTGCAAAATTTTCCTGGTAGGCCTTTTGAGAAATGTTAATACAATGCAATTGATATTTAACATGGAACTATGATATGAGTGAGTCACAAATCCATTTAAATACAATTTGTGTATGTAGTACACAGCATGCTATCCATGCTGTAGCAGTAAATAAAAGTAGGCTCCAAATACTTTCATTGGCTTTATCATTTCAATGGTGATCTTGCTAGAGGCTTAAGCAGAGGTGAAGCTGCTAGACACTTATTCTGTGTTACTGGGCTTGGAAACTTTCGTTATTTTTATGCCCAACTTAGATGTGGCCTAGGAAATACCAGTACATAAAGTCAGAAATGTAAGTCCTAAAACCAAAATAACATTAAGGTATTGGATGATCTCTAAAATACATTTTTAAAGTTTTTATCTCTGATTTTACTTTGTGTAAATGTGCATGTGAATGTAAATTTGAGCAAGTAAATGCTACACCAATGGGGAGGCTGAAAATGGCAATGGGTCCTTTGGAGCAATAGTTCTGGGTGGTTATGAGCTCCCCATCATGGCTTTTGGGAACCTAACTCTATGCCTCTACAATAGCAAAATGTATTCTTCACTACTGAACTACATCTCCAGCCCCATCATCTGTTCATTTATATAAAAGTACATGACCTATCTTTTCCTTTTACCAATTCTGTTGACACAGTAAATGTCTCTGAACGGACTATTGTGAGACATTTACAGTGAAAACATGTAGTTTCCAACATGCACCATGGCTCATAGGTAGAATGCAAGCCTCGTGTTCTTAGTTTATTTCGTTAACAATGTGAAGTTATGTTGAACACAGTAATAAGACTGTGAAGTCGATCTACTGACTGACAGGCAATAAACAAAAATATAAGCATTATTTATAACATTTTCGTGTAAAAAAACTTATCTGTGAGTGGTGATGCATGCCTGCAGTCCAAACCCTTAGAAGACAGAAGTAGGAGTAGCTTGACTTAGAGGCCAGTCTAAAACGCACAGTGAATTCCAGCCTTTACTGAACTACATAGCAAGATTCATTCTACAAACAAAAAAAGGAAATAAAAGTAGTAACACACACACACACACACACTCACAGACACACCATTATTTCTTTTGATAATAAGCGCCTTAATGCTAAGAAAAAAAGAGCACAGATAAGTCAAATGAAAAGATTAGAGCCAGTAACAAGGCACAGGAGATAAAGAGTAAATGCCACTGTTTAACATCAAGCATTTTCAGTCATGCTAGGATATTTTTATGGTTTTTTAGCTCAAACTCAGACCACTATATGTGCTATACACGCACTCTGCACAGTCTTGCTGGCCTCTCCCACATTCGGTTATTTTTCTATTTTCTTAGTAAAAGATTTCCACGCCGTATTAAAATCCTAATTGTATTCATTTTTACCCTACATGAATTTCAAAGACTTTCTAATATTCTTGGTTTCCCTCTTATGTAATCACTTCTTTCCCATGAATTTCTTTTACTTAAGTGCTGGAAATGTGAATTATTTCTGTGTTAATGATAATTGGGTTAAAGCTCCTTTTTTAAACAAGAATTTCAGTATAGCGGGGCCCAGTCCTTTGCTCTGCTCAGTTGTTCGATTCTGGCAGCTTTCCCGAATTTACAGGTACTCAGTTGCTTCGTGATCTGAACAAGTCTTTGATCACCTGTGAGCAAGTATGTGCGACACAGACTCTGAGGAGCAAGAGAAAATGCAGGCTGTCAGCTGCTTCTGGAAAGAACTTAGCAGAAATCTGAGTACTAATGCTATCTGTCCCAAATTACCACAATGTGCCTCTCGAGAGGAAATGTGAGTGTTTGCTTTGATCTTCCCACAACCACGTCAGAAAAGTTAAAGGCAGAGTGCACAAACTAGGTAGCCAAATTACCGTCCATAGAAGAATATTATTGCTAACACACATGTATTAGGACAAGAATAGCTGTGGCTGGTCAAGTGACAGGGATGTCCTCTTAGGTCCACCAGCTCAGGAAAACAGAACTCACACAGAAATCAGGCAGAAACTGACAAAATAGTAGAAGACAATCTGAGAAAATAAATTGACGGAGAAGCAAGTTCTTGAAGCAGCAACAGTGTGTATTAATCATATGCAGCCAGTAATTCCATGGATTCTTTCTTTTCGAAAAGTGTCCGAATCAATGATGAGAAAAACTCAAAAGAATCACAAAATGCTGGAGTAGACACCTGGCAGCATCCATATTTTTAGATATAATTAGATTTTATTTATGCATTTTATTATGCTGCATATCAAAGTTCACCCTCCTCTCCTCCACACTCCCCCTACCTCTCCCGCCTGCACCTCCAATCTAGTCCTCAGATAAGGTGAGAGCACCCACTTGGGGACTCATCAAAGTCAGGCATAACGAGTCAAGGCAGGACCAAGTTCCTCCCTCTGTATCAAGGTTGAGCATGGTAGCCCATCTTAGGGAAAGGGCTCCCCAAAGCCAGTTCATGCACCAGGGATAAATCCTAGTCACACTGCTAGAGGCTCACAAAAAGCCATACATCTGTCACCAACTTTCAGAGGACCTAATCCGGTCCCATGCAGGCTCGCCAGCTGTTAGTCCAGAGTACATTAGCTCCCCTAGCTCAGCTGTCTCTGTGAGTTTCCCCATCATGGTCTTGACCCCATTTGTTCATCTAATCATTCATCCCTCTCTTCAACTAGACTCCTGGAGCTGTGGATCTCTGTATCTGCTTTTATCAGTTACTGGATTAAGGTTCTGTGATGACAGCTAGGGTAATCAGCAGTCTGATTACAGCAGAAGGCCAATTCAGGCACCCTCTCCACTATTGCTAGAAGATTTAGTTGGAGTCATCCTTGTGGATTCCTGAGTGTTTCCCTAGTACCAGGTTTCTCCCAAACTCTATAATGGCTCCTTCTATAAATATATCTCTTTCATAGCTTTCCTTCTCCGTCTCTTTCCCCACTCAGCCGTCCCATTCCCTCATGTTGTTATATTCCTCCCTCTTCTCTTGCCCCCACCTCCAGTTTATCAAGGAGATATTATCTGTTTCCCCTTCCTTTTGTGATTTCTGTGTCCCTCTTAGGGTTCTCCTTGTTACGTAGCTTCTCTGGGACTGTGGGTTATAGCCTGTTTTCTTTGTTTTACATCTAGTATCCATTTATGAGTGAGTGTTTGCCTTTCTAGGTCAGGATTACCTTACTCAGGATGATTTTTTTTCTAGAAAAGATGCATATTTACATGTCATATCTGCTCTTTGTTATACATGTTCTATGTACCTTCTCCTCTTAATTGGTAGACATGCACAGATCCCTGTCACCAATCTCTGCTTCTGCTTACAGAGTGACGTATGTAGGACTCAAAATTCATCACAGGACTTTTTAACCACCACTTCACCCTCAGGGACATCCAGATAGTGGCCAGCCATTTTCACTGCCAGAAAAATTTTAAAGCTACCCTTTCTCTTACTGTCAATGGAACTCCTCTTTATTTCGGCAAGCTGCCTCCTTGTCAACACTAGGAATTGTTCTCACTTACGTTTCGCTTGGCTTCACAAGTAATAAGGGCCTTCTTAAAATTGCTATAAAGCAAAGGTTTGACTCCTGAAATTTAAGCAGATTAACCTCCAAATACTTTTACATTGATAAGTTTAGTATAATAAAGTAAGAATTCATAGTGTAGAATGTGAATACTAATGTATGTCAGCAAAAGCAGAGTAATTTGTATGAGGCCCCTCAGGAGTGACAATATGCCAAGAAATAACAATCCAAGACTCGCCCGCTGGCCAGAGTGACCCCCACAAATTGTGGCTCTGCCTGTCACCAGACTTCTGGAGGTGGTTGAGAGGCAAACAACATAAATAAAGACCTGCTAGGTGGTTGGAAGAATCTGGTGAACATGTGGTTGTGTGTTTTCCATGGTAAGTCCTCTCCTGATGTTATGGACTCTACCTCTGGCAGAGTAAACCAAATTATCTTTTTTTCCAGCATCTGTCACTTTAAATGTGATATTTTGTCAGAATAACAAATACAGTCATAAATCATTAAAGTTTTCTTATTTTCTTTTTTTCCTTTGTCTTCCTTACTCATGTCTGGACATTGTCAAAGAATTGTTATCAAGTTCATGGACTTTCCCTTCATTCTGATTAATTTCTTCAATGCTGTTTACTGTTACATTACTTTTTGTTTCATTTTAAAATTTCCATTAAAGATTTTAAAGATTTACATTTGCTTTTCAATTAATTTTAATTTGCTGCTTTCTAATTGTTACCTATTATTTTCTTATCTGCACATGCTATCTATATAATGAAGTGAGTCAGTCAAGAAGCTGGTTTACTGAATCATTTGTAATGCATACATAAAGCCAAATTAATAAAAGTTTTACTACATATCTGAAAATTCTGCTCTTTTTCTATGAGTCTATATTCTCTTTTAATGTAATTGTTGAATTTTGTGTTCTATTAATTTATTTAAAAATAACTTCAAAATACTGTAGAGATAGCTCAGCAGTCACAAACACTTGATATTCTTTTCTAGAACTAATAATTGTTTCCTAGCTCTCACAGTAGGTGGTTTGCAACTGCCTATCACTCCAGCTTGAAGGAACATAATGACCTTTTCTTGCCTCCAGAGGAGGCACAACACACACACACACACACACACACACACATATCATAATAAATAAATAAACACAAATATAATAAATAAATAAATAAAAAGTAAGTAAATAAATATATCATAGAAGAGGAAATAATGATTGTACAAGGGTTGGACTGACTAGGTAGGATCTTGGAAAAATTGTGTTTTTTTGTTTTTGTTTTATCTAGAAGAATGCCTCAATAACCTTCTGGGAAAGTACATAGGAACTAAAAGGTAATATATTAATGTATGTTTTTAAGAAATGATCACATTGCCCGGCAAAGGTGGTGCTGGCTTTTAAATTAAGCACTCAAAAGACAGAGGTGGGTGGGTCTCTCTCTTTGAGCTAGCCTAGTCTACAAAAGAAGTTRGAGACCAGTCAGGGATACAAAGAGAAACCCTGTCTTGAAAAAAGAAAAAAAAAAACTATGAAAGGAAGGGAGGAAGGAGGTAAGGAATAGAAAGGACGACATTGCTTTTTTGGAAACATGAAAGTTTAGATTTTACCCCAAATGTGTGAAAATTGCAATTATTCTTCCTGTTGACAATTCTTTTACATTAAATCATTTTATTGTAGACTTTTCAATGTTTATTTGTGTCTGTGTGGAGATATTACGTATGACTATAAATGAACAAAGCATTCTCCAATAATTAAAGTGGTTAGACATCTCTTATTGTTCTTACTGACCTTTCTAGAAAAATGTATATATTTCTTAGAATATGTTTTATATTTTAGGGAGTTGTCTTCCTAATAGTAAATTATATGGATTACTTTTATATTTTGAGAATATGAATATATCTCATTGTTTGCTCAACATTTTCTTTATTTCAGCTTACATATCATTTGAATTATATAAAGCACTTAGATCAATAAACATATAATTAACATATAATTTAATTATGAAACTTACATTTCATACACAGCAATATCTGATACAGCATTCTAAAAATTCATTGTCATGGTTTGCTAACTATAAAATTGCTACTTTGGAGATTGGAGGACAATAGGGAAAATGAAATACATATCTGCAGTACACACATTTACAGAAATAAGAATCAGTCTTCAGTACAGAAATATGTGGATCTTAGTGGAGGGGGGTTGAAATGTAGAAAGGCTTTACAGAATATATCTCTTAGTGATACCATGAGAAGATTGTATTTAATAAATACCATGTCGTATAACACTCCTTAAATCAGATTTAATTACAGCAGATTTGGGAAGTCCTTATTTCTTGAGAGACTCTGATAAGTAATGTCCTTTTTCAAGGACACATGGTGGATGTAATAATTGTATCCATGTACTTGACTTTTTGTTATATTAGTTACCTGAGAATCATCCTATGTGGAATGTGTGTTATACCTGCACATACTTAATGGTTGCTTACTACGAAACAATTACTAGATGCAAAAAAATTAGTTATAGTAATTACAGTAGGAATGTTAATTTGTAGACTTGAATGATATTCTGTTCATAAATGTTTAACAGAAATTATCACGATTTTATACAAATGTAAGTTTTGTAACATTTTTATATTTTATATCTTCCACTGTTATTAGTTTGAAATTTGAAAATCGGGTATTACTTTTTCAAGTATATGGATCATTTGTTTTCCTATGTAAAGTATTTCATAGAGATGAAGTTTGCTCAACTATCATCCAGGGCCCTACTTTTTCAGGGTTCACTGTAAAGAGGCCCTATTACATTACTTTGAGCTGGAGTGAAAGCATGACATAGTAACCAGAATGGGTGGCAGGGTAAACAGCTTCTCAGACCTTAGAAGCTGAAAGAAGAGAATCTGTAGTCAGTGATTGCCTTCAGAAACAAGGTCTCCAAATTCCCACTCCCTCCCCTTCTTCCATTCCCTCCACACACCCTCCCATACCACCCCCATCTAATCCTCAGAGAGGGTAAGGCACTTTGCTTTGTGGAAGGTCCAAGGCCCTCCCTAATACATCTAGACTGAACAGGTATACATCGAAAGAGAACAGAATCTCATTAAAAAAAGAAATTTTAAGTGCAAGATCCACAAATGCAAAAAAAAACCCACAATATTTATCTTACTGTCTCTTGCTTACTTTATTTTAGCTTTTTAAAAGATTTATTTTATTAGTTTAATTAAAATATTTCATAAAATTTAAAAAAATGCCCACAAAACAACAACAACAAAAAGAGACAAGGTCACCATGTCTAGAAGATTCATGGCTAGGGATTTATTATTAGCCATGATTACTATTGAGAAAAATTTCTAAACCCTCAGTCCTCCTACATTACTTAATATTTCACATTTTGATTAACATCTCCCTAGTCTTCAACAGCAAAAATCATTCTATTCTCTGCTTCTAATATTTCTTTTTATTGTTTTATTTTCAGGAAAAAAAATTGTCATTTTGCTTAGCATTATGTCCTCCAGGTTCATACAATTTTTGTAAAATTGTTATTTCCTTCTTTTACGATTTAATGGTGTTCTTCAGAAAGCTTGGGTGTGTATCACCATGGCATTATCATTTATGCACTTATCCATTGGTGAATACTTTGGTTAATTCTATTTCTTGACTAATATTAAAAAGTGTATCACTGAATATTGTAATTTGTATTTACTGTATGAATCTAAATGTGGTTTCATTTAGCAAATCATCTTACAGGAACTATATATATATATAAGGCTACTGTTCTTGGGTTGTTGGAACACCATTTTTTATTTTTATTTATTTATTGTTTTGGCCTTGGACAGCATCAGAAAATTTTTATTCTCTACAGGTTACCCATCAGCTGTTCATTGAGAAAAGCAATCACTTTATCTCAGGCTGTGCAAATAAAATGACATGTTAAATACCCTCTTTAGTTCCGGAACTCCATTATGTAACAATATATCTTCAGGGAAGGCTTATGTGACCAATTTTAAATGAAATCTTAATTACTGAGCTTCTTCTGACAGGAACATCATGGCTGCATTTTGATATGGATTAAAGATGGCTAATCTTTTCTACAAAAAGAGATCATATATGTCTTAACACCTGCATTTGCCCAGACTCTATGCTTTTATTTTTTCTCTCAAGGAATCAATTAATTTTTACAATGATTAGAGTGATATAGTGGGTTTCTCCAGTCCTTCCTTCTACTGTTTTTAGAATGTAGTATCTTGAGGACATGTGACACTGCCTTTTCTTTGGATTGTAAACTGCTGTCTTAATGCTCTTTAGAGATGACATTGACCTATAATATTTCATTTGATAGTTATCTTTAATTTAGTAATATATAAAATAGTACATTGATGCCATATATTGAAACTAAGTAATTTAGGAGAATTTGTAACTTTAATTTTGCTCCTACTAGATTGTTATTTCATTTCTTAATTTGTTATAAGTTTCTTTGATTCATTTCAGGCATGATCTGATAACTGACTACAATTTTTTTTTACTTTTACAAATAATACAGAATATTATCCTGTGATATAGTTAAGATATTTGGAAAGATCATTTTAAAATTAAGTTTAAAACAGTAAATTAATAAAATAAAATTAATTTTTATGATTTATTTGGCAAGGATTGGGTTGAATATTATGTCCTTCTGAGGCAAGGCTTTCCTAGGTAACACATCAAATACTCCAAACCTAAGTTTTCCATTCTGGCATTGGGAGTTGCCAATGTCTGTGACGATGACACCTACTCTTGTTTATTCTTTTCAGACAATATATTTCTGCTTCCATGTATGTAACATTTATTTTCTGTTTAATATTTGAGGGGGAATCATTGTTGATATGTAGGGTTCCCTTACTGTCTGCTTACAAAGAATGTTCTTCTGGGTATCCTACAAGCTCAGCTCTAAAACTTCAACTCCAAGAGCTTCCTGCCTTTTGTCTGGGTTTTCCACCCTGGCTAGAGCCTAGACCATGCACTAGGCAATATGCTGATTTAGAATGGGGTTTTCATTGATTTTCACATTTTTCAGAATTACTTTCTTGTATTCCCTAAATTGTACCTCTTGAAACCCAATGTCTCAAATATTTTCTCATTTTAATTTTATCTTGGAGGAAAACATAATAATTTTTATTTCACCTTGCCTAGAAGTAAAGCAATAGATTCATGGGACTCATTAATGTTATGTTTGAGAATGTGAATCTCATTTACGTGCCTAAGACAAGAAAAATTATCTTTATAAGTGTAGAAAAGAGTTAACTGTGCCATTATTTGAATTTTCTGAGATATCCTTTGCAGATTCAGTTTTAAGAGTATTGTGCAAAGTGACAGTTAAGAGGTATTACCTTGTAGGCCTTGGGCTGAAAAAAAAAATCAAAGAGGCAGTGGTAGGTGATGATCTATGTGTCTGGAGAACTAATTATATAGTGTTTTCTTTACCTGCTAGGAGGTACATCTATTGCTACCGTGGTTAATATGAATAGTGAGCACAATCTCATCAAATGGTTTTTTATCCTCTTTAAGCAGCTGGGGAGAGACTCCTTACATGCCAGCTGTGTACATGTAACTGTTTATTGCAGACAGCCTCCACTAAATTCTGCAATCTTCTTTCTGTTCATCTTCCTCATCTCGGAATGAGAGCGTTTCTGCTATTGACACTTTTTAAGCCCAGAAAGACTACTCTCATTTTACAAACAATCCCCTTTTCTGTGTACTGTACTTCCATCAACAAACCAAGACAATCACTGTCACAAATTCGTTTCCTGTGACTGAGGGGTCCCTAAATGCTAATTATGCATCATTGAAATGTTTTGTGTGCTGACCTGGAAGGAGAAAATAAATCTAATTTCAATTATATCAGCACAATTTGAAGTGGAATTCTTACCATATGAATAGATAATAAATTCATTACATTTTAGCTAAATATATTTTTTTAAATTCTTCTTATTCCTCTTGGGTTATTCAGAGGATTGTTGTGTAGTTTAAAAGTGTATAATTATATTATATTATATTATTATAATATATTCATCTTTGTTCCACTGATTTAGAAACCAAATCACTTATCTATGTAGCAGAGCTTTCAGCTTTTAAGATTTTTAACAGAGGGTGATTTCTTGTTATATGGTATACGGCAGAGAAAGCTGGCTTATTTCAGTAAATATTCTATTTATATTTTAAAGGAATGTGCAACTCACATTTCCTGAACTAATAAATCCCAAGGAGTTAAGCTTTGTTAATGCTCTCATGTCGCTCATGAGATTATCCAACCTGCTTGCTCTGTCAGCTCAAGACTGACAGATTCACTCTGTAGGCCTGCTCCTATTCTGCATGCCCCTGTTTGATATCCTTGTATTATTACTTATAGGGTTCAGTATTTTAGTGTTAATATTTTAGAATTTAAAACTTGCCAGTTGAAATACCTCTTAATTTTTAACACATACTCTCCTTTTTTTTTTCCCCCTGGTAATATTTATTTGTTTGGGTATTTTTGTTMGTTGGTTGGTTGGTTCYTTTGAAACAGGGTCTCTCTGTGTAGTCCTGGCTGTCACGAAGCTTACTGTGTAGACCAGGCTGGCCTCAAACTCACAGAGATTTGCCTGCATCTACCTTATGAGGACTGGGATAAACTCTTCGTATTACCATACCTGGCTTCTAGTATTTCACTTGTCTTACGAAATCAAAGTTGTAGCTGTGTGGGCGTCTTTCACACGTACTTTCTAAGAATTTAATTTCAACTTTTGTGAACAGAAACGTCTCAAGCATGTCTGCTCTGAGGAGTTATACTTTTAATATTATCTTGCCTGGCAAACAGAAGTTGGTTTGTTTGTTTGCTTGTTTGTTTTCTATTTTCATGTCATGAAGACAGACAGACATTCAGTTGCGCTTCTCTACTTCATGAGAACTGTTTGATTTGTCTTGTGTTTATTTTTCTCCATTTTTATTTCCTTAATATTAATAAGGTATTTTACTTTCTTACTATCCATAATAATCTTTAAGAATATCTTCCTTGTCTGTTATTTATTCTGTTTGTTGAATCTGCCTTGAATATGCTTCTTTTAGAAAAAGGAAGTATTTCTAAACACAGATACACTAATATGCAGAACCATGCTCCACATTTCATCTTGATATATGATTACACAGTACTTTAGAGTGTATCTGGTTATTAGGTGATGAAATACTCTTATTTTGAAAATTAAATTTCTGAAATTTTGGGGAGACATACCACTGATAAAAATATATATTTATGAAAGAGAATCAATCTCTGTTGAGATTTATAAAATTAGGATTTTATTAAAGATGGATAATATTAACAAAAATTCAAAACAACATGAAAGATACAACATTAAGAACATTAAATAAGAAATATTAAACAATGGATATTAAGAATGTTTCTAAAAATTTAGTATTTGGTGACTTATTAGTAACATTTCTCTATCTATCTATCTATCTATCTATCTATCTATCATCTATCTATGTATCTCTATCATCTAATTATCTGTCTCAAACTTGGTGATATGTATAGTGTGATGTTTCTGTCCTAGCTTTTGTAACCCACAGGAAAGAATTCAATGAAGAACTACAGTTTCAGAAGTAGTTTATTTAGCATTCAGAAGAAAAATACTGAACTGTCTCAAAAGAGAATAACACAATGGGGGTAGTTATATGTTCTAGGGTTTTAAAGAGTTCTTAGCAATATTCATAAGGAAACATGTTCCTTTTAACCTCTCAAATCAGGATAGATTAGCTCTCCCTTTGAGGGTATTATTTTCCATGATCCACTAGAAAATACCATGGGAGTTATCAATAAAGTAGGGACTGTGGCAAAGACTCCTTGGTTAACAGCAGCTCTGCTCAGACTTTGGCTTAGTTGCCAGCACTAACACAGCAACTCATGTTTTTTTTCTTTTTTTTTCTCCAGTTTTAAGGAATTGGAGGCCCTCTTCTGGCTTATATGGACACCAAGCACATCTATGGGATACACACATACAGGCATACATTTGCACATAAAATGCATATTATTTGAAATTGTATCAGGAAAGCTTGGAAACATTAGTAGATTGTCAGGTTACACAAGGAAGGGAGCAGGGCTTGGACTGTCTTCTAGTGTTCATCATCCACCAAGTCTACCACTTGTGTCTATCTTTTCTTTTACTTTTAGAAGTATAAAAATATTTTTTGATAATAGCAAAGATCAACAAAATATCTTTGAAGATCAATTCCCATCTAGAGGCTGCGATTTTGTCCTATTGATGGTGTTGAAGCTTCTCTGCTTCATGAGGTCCCATTTATTAAGTGTTGATCTCGGTGTCCGCACTCTTGGTATAGCATTCAGGAAGGGATCTCCTGTGCCAATGTGCTCAAGGCACTGTCTCACTTTCTCTTCTATCAGGCTCAGTGTAACTGGGTTTATATCGAGGTCTTTGATACACTTGGATTAGAGTTTTGTGAAGGTTGATACATATGGATCTATTTGAATTCTCTAACATGCTGAGATCCAGTTAGACAAGCACCATTTGTTGAAGATGCTTTCTTTACCATTGCATAATTTTGATTTGTCAAAAGTCACATGTTTATAGGTGCACAGATTTATGTCTGTGTCTTCAATTCAGTTTCATTGATTCATCTGTCTGATTTTATGCCAATACCATACAAGTTTTGTTACTATAGTTCTATAGTTGAGTTTGAAGTCAGGCATGGCAATATATCTAGAAGTTCTTATATTTTACGGGATTATTTTCACTTTACTGGTTTTTTTTCATATGCATTTGAGTATTGTTCTTTCAAGGTAAAGAACTGTGTTGGGATTTTAATGGAAATTGCATTGATTCTGTAGATTGCTTTTAGTAAGATTGTCATTTATACTTTATTGATCCAATGATCCACGAACATCGAAGATTTTTTCATCTTCTGATATCTTCTCTGTTGTCTTCCTCAAGAGACTTAAAGCTCTTGTTATACAGGTCTTTCACTTTCTTGGTTAGCATTACACCAAGATATATTATATTATTTGAAGCTATTACAAACGGTATTGATTCCCATATTACATTCTTAGTCTGTTTATCATTTGTACATAAGATATCTACTAAAATTTTTGAGTTAATCTTATATCCAACCACTTGACTGAAAGTATTTATTAGCTGTAAGAGTTCCCAGTCAGAGTTTTTGGGGGTTGTTTATGTATAATAACATATCATCTGTGGATAGTGATACTTGACTTCTCCCTTTCCAGTTTGTATCACCTTGATGTCCTTTGGTTGTTTTATTGCTCTAGCTAGAATTTCAAACACTGTCCCAAATAGGTATGAAGAGAGTTAACAACCTTGTTTTGTTCCTGATTTTAGTGTAATTGCTTTGATTTTTTCTTCATTTAATTTGATGTTGGCAATTGGTTTGAAGTATATTACTTTTATTATGTCTAGGTATATCCCATTTATCTCTTATCTACTCAAGACTTCTATCATGAAGGATTATTGGATTTTTTCTAAGACTTTTTGAGCCTGTAATGAGTCAGAGTGCTGATTTCCAAAAAAATTAAAGGAATAAAGAACTCAAGAAACTAGGCATTAGAAAAGCAAATAATCTACAGGAAGGTATAGAAAAGTAAAGGGGAGGAAGGTAGGGGGATAGAGAAAATGTATATCTAAATAAAAACAACAAAAATGGGTTACATATCTAGACAGAGATTTCTCAACAGAAGAAGATCAAATGGCCAAGAAATACTCAAGAGTATGCTCAATATACTTAGCCATCAGGGATATACAAATCAAAATGATTCTGTGAGTCCATCTTATACCTGCCAGAACAGCTAACATCAGAAATAGAAGATGTAGAGCAAGGGGAACACTCCCTGAATTGCTGGTGAGAGTGCAAATGGGTAAAACACTTTGAAAATCAATGTGGCAGTTTCTCAGAAAACATGGAAGTAATCTATCACAAGACTCAGCCTTACCACTCTTGTGCATATACCCAAAGGATGCTCAGTCATACCACAAGGATACTTCCTCAATTATGTTCATAGTCGCGTTTTTTGTAATAGCCACAACCTAGAAACAACCAAGATGTACCTCAACCAAGAAATGGGTAAAGAAAATTGTGGCAAATTTACACAATGGAGTATTACTTAGCTGTTAGAAGCAAGAACACTGAAGGCAAATGGATCAAACTAGAAAAGAGAGGTAACCCAGACCAAGAAAATCAAACATGGTATATACTCATTCATAAGTGGATATTAGTTGTAAAATAAAGGGTGTCTGTGCTATAATCCAGAGACCCAGAGAGATTAGGCAACAAATGGGTTCATTGTGGGACAACCATATTTCTCTGAGAAAGGGAAATAGAAAAGATTTGTTGAGTGGACTGCGGATAAGTGGGACTTGGAACATGAGTAATTATGAAGAGGGTGAGAGGAATAATAGTAAAAGAGATTGCTAGAAATGGGGGGGTATTGGGATCAGCTAAAACTCTGGCACAAGAAAATGTCCCAGGATTCTACAGGATGACCCCAGCTAAGACTCCTTGCAATAGCCAATACATAGCCTGAACTGGCCGCCTCTCAAATGGAGGGAGGGGGAAACCAGACAAGATACATAACCTTTGACAGCCTCTCCTGCCTGCTGTATGTTCTGGGGGTAAGAGTGGCCTAGAGACTGAAGGAGTGGCTAAACAATGACAATAGCCTAAAACCCAACCCAGGAGAATAAGACCACCCCTGAAACTGCCCGAAACACCAGGGCCAACAGACTGTATGACCCAGAAACCTAAGATATAACCAAACATGGAGGAGGAAAATGTTAATGAAATATACCAAATAATATTATGCTAAATATATACATTGGTGCCTACCCCAGTTGTAATCAAACAGGCATCATCTAGCAACTGGTGGACCCAGATGCAGACCTAGAGTCAAACATTAGGCAGAGCTCGGGGAATACTGCAGAAGAGGGCAAGGAGGGATTGTAGGAGCCAGAGGGTTCAAGCACGCCATAAGAAAACTCACAGAATCAACTGACCTGGGCTCATAGAGGCTCACAGAGACTGAAACTACAAGCAGGAAGCCTGCATGGGATTGAACTAGGCCCTCTGCATGCAAGTTATAGTTGTGTAGCTCGGTTCTCTCGTGGTACTCCTAACATTGGTAACAGGTACTCTCTCCAAATCTTTTACTGGCTTTGGGGACCCTAGTCTTCATAATCATTTGCTGTGCCTAGCCTTAATATATGTGGGGGTGCCCAGACTTACTCCAAATTAATATTTTGTGTTTTGGTTTACTCATAGGAGATATAACTTTTTTCTACAGAAAAATGAAAGAGGAGTGAACTGGTGGTGGGGGTGAGAACAGGGGAATTGTGGAGAGGGACTGGGAGGAAAGAAGGAAAAACTATGACTAGTATGCAAAATTAAATTAATCAATTAAAATATTTTTAATATTATAGTCTATCCACACAAATTTTTGTCACATAAGCATATAATCAGTCACTTAAAGTGTTGTATTTATTAAAAGAACTTTATTTATTTGCTTACTTATTGTCTGTATATGTGTATATGTATGGCTCTTATGGGGAATGTAATTGGGTTTAGATGGCAAATCAAGGAAGTGGTGTTTTTCCTATTCCCATGTGGATTCTCAGGATGAGTTCTCATCATTAGGCTTGCTCATAGATTTCTTTACCCACTGGACTATATTGCTAGTGTTATATTTTATTTTTAATTAAAAATTATAATTGTTTATGATGATAGAATGTTGTGATACCTTGATGCACATACACATTGTGTCTTGACCTAATGAGACTATATAATATAAACACCAACTCAAATAACTGTTATTTCTTTATGGGAAGAATGTCTTAATATATCTTTTATCAAACTTAAAATTTCCAAAGGAAATAACCAACTTATGTAATGGAAATTTCTTACCTTATTCTTTCAAGTTTAAAGCATATGATTTTACTATAATAAAAACCTAGTAATGCTATCTGTCTTGCTACAGGCACTTGCTATGATTCACTTTTCTAATGTTTTTAATATATCTTAGAAGAATGTACTCTTTTCTTACTGCAGATAACATGAAAATTAATTCTGCATTGAAAAGTGATTTCTCAGTTGATAATGGGTTTCACCACTTATTACAAATAGCTTTGGGCACTATAGAGATGGTTAATCAGTAGTTATGAGCAGGTTCAGCTCTTACAGAAGACCTGATTTCCTTAACAGTGCCACATCTGATAACTCTGCTGCCTTTAACTCTAGCTCCACAGGATCTATTGCCTCTTCTGACATCTATGGAAAATGTACTCATATATATATATATAAATCCACAGACATGCATACATCTTTATTTACTATTTTATTGCTCTGAAGAGACACCATGACCAAGATAACTATTATAAGAGAAAGGATTTGATTGGAAGCTTGCTTATGAATTCAGAGATTTAGTTTACTGCCATCAGAGAAAGTTCCATCATGGCATGTAGGCCGGTGTTGCAGCAAAAGCTGAGAGATATATACTGCTCCATAGGCAGAGAAAGACTCTGGGCTTGACATGGACTTTTGTAACATCAAAACCTATACCTAGTAACATAATTCCTTCAACAAGGCAATACCTTTTAAACCTTCTATTCCTTTCAAAATCTGTGACATTCTCTAGTGACTAAGCATTCAAATATATTAGCTTATGGGGACTTTGTTATTCATACCACCAAACATATATAATACCAAATAAAAAGAAAATATTTTAAAATATACATTTAATCAATATTACTGATGGAGGTTTTATTCATATGTGTAACCATCAACATGCTGACAATTTTTTTCAGCTTGACACAAACTATACCATTTTCAAAGGGAGGGATTGTAACTGAGACACACACTCATAGTGACTCACTTCCTTCAACATGGCCATACCTACTACAACAAAGCCACACTTCCTGATAGTGCCCCTCTCTTTGGGGGAGATTTTCTTTCCAACCACCACAGTAATAATCTGTTTGTGTAAAAATATTTTTAATAACATAAACCAAACAATTTTATATAACAATAAGGCATATAATGAATAACAATTTACATGTTGATAAAATATTTTATAGAATTTTAAGACTGACTTTAATTTTTAATACTTTGAAAAAATATGCCTACTTAATTATCCTAGTTTGCTTATTTGTTGTGAAAAAAAAAACACTGACAAAAATCAATCTTGGTCAAAGGACAAAGTTTCTTTGGCTTACATAACCCGTCCACTGGAAATCGGTAAAGAAATCTAGACACAAACCTGGAAGGAAGATTAGAATTAGAGATCATGAAATAATGCTGCTTCTTAGTGCCTGATTTTCATAACTTGTTTGACTAAAGTAACATGTTTTACAACCCTACACTGCTTGTTTAACGAGGGTAACACACTTAATGGATTAGTCCCTCAGATATCAAACATTAATAATGAAACCAACTCTATAGAGTTGCCTATAGGCCAATTAGATGGAGTAGAAAAGGAACAGCAGGAAGTGTAATGGACCTAAGTCCTGTGTTTCAGGAGCTAATTGGAGTATAGTGAGTGGTGGTCTCAGGGCAAGCTAAATTTCCAACTTGTAAAAATTAATTAAGATAACTTACAGCCAGGTGTGATGCAGCACACCTTTAAACCCAGTATTCAGGATGGCAGATCACTGAGTGTAAGGCCAGCTTGGTCTACAGATCCTGTTTCAGAACAGCCAAGCTTAGGCAGTGAAGGTGATCATCAAAAAAGATAGCTGGTGAAGATGTAATTGAACAAGGAGGCAATGTTCCAGCCACATCAAGCAGCATAACTTGGCAGCTTTGGGCACTTGGTTCTCGATTTAGAATAAAGACTAGAAGAAAGGGGTTATGGAATTTACCTTTGTGACAAAGGAAAGTCTATAATGTGACACACGTGTCAGGAATGTCCCTGAATAGAGGCCTAGAGAGGCAATTGCATGAAGCTGAAAAGTTGAAGCCTGGATTTCCTTGGACACCCCAAGATGTTAGAGATGTTAGAGTCATGAGATACCTACCACAGAAAGATGTTAACATGGCAGCTCAAGAGAAAGCAGTGTGTTGCAATCAACAATGCAGGAGTTGGATGATCTGTAGAGCTCTATGACATTAGACATGGAGATGCAGAGTTTGAAATTCAGCAAAGCGGTTTTTACTCTTGCTTTGGTCGAGAATTATCTCACTTTGCTCCATTCCCTACATTTTGGAATAATCCTATGCCTTTTTCTGTTTGAAATCTGTGATTTAATTTTTATATTGATTTTATAGGGGATTACATTTTAACCATGGCATGAATCTCATAAGAGGCTTTGAATTTTAGATTTTTAAATAAACTTGAGATTATTATAGACTGTACAGACTTTTGAAGCTAGACTTAATAATTTTTTGCATTGGCTGCAAAATTTGAGAGTGAGGGAAGGAAATGTATTAAGAAAATAGTTCCTCCCAAAAATGGTATTATTATAAAGTATGGCTTTGGTGGAGTGGGTGCCGTCTTGTTGGAGGAAGTGTGTCACTGTGGAGGTTGGCTTTGAAGTTTCTTTTATGCTTAATCCATGCCTAGTGTCCTAAACTGCTTTCTGTTGCTTGCACAGGATCTAGAATTCTCAGCTACCTTTCCAGCACCATGTCTGCCTGCATACCACTATGTTCCACCATAACAATAATGCATTTAACCTCTGAACTCTAAGCCACTCCATTAAATGTTTTTCCCTATAAGAATTGCCATTTGTCAATTGCTGTCTTATCATATCAACAGAAAGATAAACTTAGACAATTACTAGGCAAAACCAGGAACAGGTAAAAATGAGCAATATGAACATATGATTTACAATTAGAATTGAGGCCACCAGAAAATCTAGAAAGTCAAATTCGTAGACGCAACTTAAGAGAGCATATAACTATTTATCTTTATCAATGGTGATGAAAATGGGACACATCAAGATTCTTCATAGAAACAGTAAGAGAGTATCATTTAGGTAGTATATGATAATCTAGGGAAAAACCGAGGTAGAAAATGAATTATTAGTTCCATAGTGTCTTAGTTAAGGTTTCTATTGCTGCAATGAATCACCATAATCAAAATTATCACTATTCATCATTAAAGGATGTCAGGACAGAAACCCAAATAGGGTAAGAATTTGGAGGCAGGAGTTAAAGTGAAGCAATGGAAGAGTATTGCTTACAGACTTGCTCCTCAGGGCTTGTTCAACCTGTGTTTTTATAGAACCCAGGACCATCTGCCCAGGGGTGGCCCCATTTTCAGTGTGCTCGGTCTTCCCACATGAATTACTAATTAAGAAAATATCCTATAGGCCTGTCTATAACTCAATATTACTGAGATATTATCTCAATTAAGGCTTCTTCCTCTCCTGTGACTCTTGCTTTCATCAGGTTGAAATTAAAACTAGTTAGACAACAAACCATCAGTGGAGTATTGCTATAACAGATGTAACGATGTTGATATTTTTTAAGGATTTTGGAGGGATTGAGAATACTAGGCTAGAAAAGTCATTGGGTGTTGAGAGCTCAGTGAACTGCTCTGTTGAAGCTTGGATGATAAGTTTCTTGGAGGCCTGCTGACATTTCAGAGGTAAGCAAATACCCTACTTGGTCCTTTTTTGTTTTTGTTTTATTTTGTTTCTCGAGACAGGGTTTCTCTGTATAGCTGTGGTGCCTGTTGCGGAACTAGCTCTTGTAGACCACGCTGGCCTCAAACTCATAGATATCCACCTGCCTCTACCTTCCAGGTTCTGTGATTAAAGGTGTGTGCCACCACCACCCGACTGCTACTTGGTATTTTGTGCAATGAGTCTGTGGTTTCTGCTCAGCTGTATCTATAAAATGAGCTGTTGTCAACAAGAAATCAAAAACATTAAAGTAAAACTTTTGTTTTACTGGGACAGTTGGTGCTGGTTTAAAAATTGGCAGTTATTATGAAGAGGCCAGAATCATTGTACTGTAATCTTCTGTGAAGTGTTTCCTGAGAACCAGAACACTGATGCCCTCTTCCAGAAGTGGCCAGGGTTGTAGCTTATGCTGGGATCAAAACGTGGTCATGTTAGAGTCAGCCAGACGGTACCTATATTGAAAGATTAAAGGATCCATGGTGAGAAGCTGAGCTATGGCAGTGTGTAAGGAAAGGAGAGACCATTGCTGAAGTTGATGTTGTGCAAACAGTTGCAGTTGGAGTCTGGTTTTGCTTTGATTTGATTGTGACTCTGCCCTAGTTCTTCCCTTTTGAAATTAAAGTATTTTTTTAAATTATATTTTACAGGAGTCCACAGGTGAGAGACTGAATGTTTAAAGAGACTTTAGATTTTGAAAGAAACTGTAAATTTTTTAAAGAGACTGAATTTTAAAGTGTTTGAGGCTATAAAGAAAATGAGAAAGCAGGCTGAGTAAACAACAAAAATCAAGCCAGGAAGCAGGACCTCTCCATGGTGTCTGTATCAACTCCTGCTGACAGTTTCTGGCCTGATAGAAGGGTAAACATCTGTGTGTCTGCTGGGAAGGGGCAAATGGGTCATTGTTAAGCAATTCCATTTGCTACACAAAAGAGTATGGGAGGAAGGCATTATCAAAGCACTTAGAATTTGCATTGTTGCTCAAACACTGTCAATCAAGTTCTGGGACCAAAGGGGGGGAAAAACAACTCATAATATTTTGCATACCAAATGTAAAGAAAGGACAATTATCCTGTATATGTTGCAAACGCCCCCTTTGGTTTGCAAACGTCAAAGGATGGCTACATAATGCATATTCTTAGAAGAACACCTTTGTTCACTTTGAGCTGAATAGTTTCTATGAATTCTCTAGGTTTGAATGACAGCAGCTACTTTCCTGATGCTCCTGTTCTCTGCAAATTGTCTGTTTACTTCACTCTACCAGCAGAGGTATAATGTAATCTTTGAAAAAAATAAAACTTTCCCTACTGTCACAGAATAGAAACAGTCATGCATCCTTGGAAGAAAAACAATACTTTATTTTTGAAGTATATTTTTAAGCTGTTTTCAGAACAATTTTACTAAAATAGATGTGTGATATTCCTGAATAAGAACATTTCATTTTAAAAGAAATACTGATTTTAAATGGAGGGTCACTGGGTATATCAACCACACTCCAGGGGAGGCCCTGTTTTCAGTAAGGGCTGGTGACCTAAAAGTGTCATTTGAGCCGACACACTCTGGGCAGAAGAGTTAAGATCTGATAAAAACCAAACAAGCTGTTAGGATGGTGGAAGCTCCTGATAAGAAGGTCAACATACTGTGAACTTCTAATGGTATACACAACTCTGAGACTGCAAGGGAGCATACTGACATTTGTAACCTTCCACCACAAAAGTACCCTTTCCTACCCTATAAGATGCCAAGTCCCCTGGAATTCATCTGGTTTAGTAGATAAATTCTAGATTCTTCAATAAGCATGACTCCACTAACACTGACTAGTTAGCTAGGTTTCCATTAGCAGGCATAGTTTCCCTATTGTTCAGAGTCTTATAGCCAATTAGAGAGCTTTCCATTACTGCAAATCTAGGTGTGCCACTGCTGAACTTTTAGGGTTATTGTGCCAAGCTCGTCATTGGTGTGGTTCATAAGCAAAATGCTTGTTAGAACTATTGGTTGTGTTTCTCCTTTGGAAACTTACATAGTGCCTTCTTCTGCTCTGAAAGTTTCTACTAGGGGAGAACACATCATTGTCAGTTCAATCTCAGAGGTCTCTGGGCCCTATTTCTGAAGTACATTATGGCTTCTGGAATTGAAATTTATTCTCTTCCTCTCTGGGAAAACCAAGGGCATCAGTAATTGACTGTATGCATTGGAGTGTGTTGGACAACTTGGGCCAACAACTCAAAGGCAGGCATCTCATGTATACAGTTGGGCTTCCTGTTAGGTGATTTAAGCTCTCGTTCTTTCTCTCTATTGCAGCTAGATTTCTCCTACTGTTTTTGCTCTGTCTGCCAGCTGCACCTAGATTCTTTTTCTTCCTAGCTATTGGACATCCAGCTCTTTATTAAACCCATCAGGTGCCTTACACAAGCAAGGTGAACCAAATGTTACATAGCTTTACATAATTAAAAAAGTGAGGCATAAATAAGTGCAACACTTCTTTACATCACTAATAAAGGCAGCAGAAAAAAGTTGTAAGATACCTTCACATAGTTGAAGTAGTATTCTGCAGAATAAACAAATGTAATTCATCTTTGCCTAGTTAAAATAATATTCCACAACTATTATCTTCTTTAGGGAAGTCAAGACCCCACTTAATGAATTCAAACCAGTCTTTAGTCTACAAAGAAGGAGGTCAATGCAGAGGAAAGATTTTCTCATTGTTTCCAGGGGAAACTGCAAGCAGGCCAAGTAAGGCTTTTGGTTTATCCTCAAATAGACCAAGAGCTGATAGAAGAGAGGTTGCAGCAAACGACCCCTGAGAACTAGATCCTCAACTGGTTATGACAGTACAAACACAAAATTTAACTTTTATTATCTATAAGTTCTTAAGTGCCCAGCAGGAAAATATAACTACAAATAAAATGATAAGTATGTTTCTTTAACAGTTCAAGGGACTATCATCCTCAAACATTGTACTTACCGATATAAAATGTTATTTGTATAAATGGTTCTCTGCAATGATTCCCTTCCTGATATAGAACAAGATCTTGCCTCATTTCCAGCACAAAAGTGTCTATCTACAACAGTAAAACAAAAACCAACAATAATCACAACAAAAACAAAATAAAACCTGAAAAAATAAAATGAGCAGACCTATCTTTTAAATATAGAGGCTGTATTAGCAACAATAGAACACGGTTTCTGGAAGAGTACTTCTCCCAAATGGAATGTGTCTTTTGTACCCTAATAACCCATGTGTCCTGATGTAAAATTATATACCAGTAATTTTTGCCATCAAACTCACATACATGGAAAACTATTCAGGATATGCAAGTTGTATCCTTGGGACTGTTGTTAGATAGTCCTATAAAAAGGACCAAGTAGGACTTCATTTATCTTTTAAATTGAAGATTAGAGGCTGACTTTAACTGACTTCTCTAACAAAAATTCCAGGTGCTTGTTCTATATTCAGGAGTCTGATTCAACAAACAGCTGATTATACTTTTACATTAATCTACAGAGATCTGGTATGGTCCAGGTGTTTGTACATTTAATTTTACTTTACTAAGCAAAATATATGTTAATCATGATGTTAAAATTTTTCCTTCATTGACTTTGTCTCTCTTAATTTTTCCCACAAGTTTTGAGACCTAATGGCCTATTATAAATCCATGCTTTCAAAAATCCATCCATCTCACTAATTCGACAAAGACTGCCAAGGACGTTTTGGTGGTTTGTTTGCCTGCTCTTTTTTTTTTCTAAAATGAAAAGAACGGTCCTAGCTCTTTTCTTAATTATACCCTTGCTAATAAATGTAATAACACTAGCAGTCCCTTTTCCTATGTTCCAGAGGCTATCTCAATTACATGACACACTCCAAAGATGCATATCATGATCACATGATTGTTTTATGTTCTGGATCATTTCCAGCTGTAAATTTTTATCAGTCCCTTACATTGATTTTTGAGGCACTGTAATTTCTGTCCCCATGATACCATCTCTCTTGCCAAATACAGAAAGAACACTTAGAGTGGTCTGTGATCACAAACCTTTAACAATAGTTTGGGTGAGTTTTTAAAAGGGGCTAATGGACCATTGAACTCAGTCCTCTTCTTGCCTTTCTGGACATTATTTTAGGATTACAAACTAAAACACTTAGACTGGGGGCTTCTGTGCATCACTGAAGCTCTGTATCTCCCTAGCTCTCAGAAAACCTAAAAAGAAAATTCATATCAGCTTAATATCATTGAGGACCAACATGATTCCATTGCTGCTATGGTACTCAAAAATTAAAGAAGAATTGATTTCCTGACTACCTCTAATTTGGGTGGGATTTGTGTCTATCTCCAGGAAAATTGTTGCTTCTGCTTCAACAAATTCATCTGCTTAAAGATGGGGCCCAAAGATATAGGAACAGGACTAAAAATTCAATGACAGGCATCCTCCTATGGATGAGGTTCTGGTTCCATCCTTCTTGGGCCTCAAAATATTCTCATACTTGTGTTTGTAACCTTCAGTCATTTGCACTTTTTATAGAAGTTCCACCCTGGTCAAATCACTGCCATCTCTAATTCCACATTATGACAACAGTTACCCTGGTTTAACCCTTACTGGGTCCTCTAAGTCAGTAGGCTCATCTTACTCACAGGAGCTGCGCCCTTGACACAGTCTCCTGTTTCCAAAGGGTTCTCTAGGAGCATAAGATGACAATCACATGATTCATCACAACCTATCAAGTTAAAATTTTGCTCCTGCTGACTGACCAATTAATTAAAAACTCTCCTCCCCTGTAGAGAAGCTAAAAATACAACTTTGCCCCTTCTCACCAGGAAGCAGTCAAATGAATACAGTGCCTCTCTTTCCTTTTATGTCCTCAGGGCATGGAATAAATGGCTAATGACCCCAAAGACTCATGTGAGCTAAGAATCTCCAGATGGAAATGTTGACAGCTGATGACACCTACAAGCAGATAAGATTCCAGAAGCTTCTGAAAATAAAATCATCATAAGAACCTCCATTAGTATTTACTTGCTCCGACTGTATAATATTATTCATTTGTATATTTTCAGGGATGATCCATCAGCACTGGATGAACAGTTGGTGTGCTTCCTCATAGGTAAGACTATTTCTCCTACTCTCTGCTTTCCTTGCTTGCCTATAGTATTTTGTATATGGTTGGGTGTTCCTGGCCTTTCCCTGATTCACTTTAGCATGCTTGCTGTTGCTGAACTTGTTTAGCAAACATTTGTCCAGTCATGTTGTTAAGACTTTTCTGATGTTATATTATCTTTTTAAGCATGCCAATTCATAAAGCAGTATAGAAAACAGTTTAAAATCTGAAGTATATTTATTCATTCATACTTAATCAATACATGTTAATCTAATTCATGACATAAATATATATGATCTCAAAAATAAAACTGAATATTTATAGCTCATTTTTTAGTGTTTTCAGAGATATAAAGTTGTAAGACAGCAGCTAATCTTTCTGAACTATGCCTCAATTACAGACAATTGGGTAGTGAATAACATTTATTTGAGTATTCATACCAGGCTTTCTGTTTGCACATTGACTAGAGATAACACAATATTAAAATTAAATTACTGTTAACATTATATCTGAATGTGACATTAATTCATGTCCACAGGAGGTTTCTATCATTTCCTCCAAAGAAAAAGATTCACCTAAGGAATAAGCAAGGACAGTTTCGGAACAGTGACAGGAGTAGCACAAAAATCCAGGACAGCGGTTGAGCACAGGCCAGTAGAGACAGCTGGATGAAGGAAGTGCACTGTGTTCTCTGTGCCAGGATGGCCTACATGCTGTAATCATAAAGGTGTGCAGCAGGTACCATAAACATCCTTAATTTTTCCAGGCTATCTTTGCTTGGGGAGAATCTTGAAATTCCATAAGAACTCCTTGTAGTTAGAGTTTCCATTGCTTTGATAAAATACCATGATCAAAAGAAACTTTGGAGGAAAGGGTTTATTTGACCTACACCTCCTGAATCATAGCCGGTGGAGGTAAGCCAAGGCAGAAACTCAAATCCAGCAGGAACCTGGAGGCAAAAGTGGATGCAGAGGCCATGGAGTAGCGCTATTTCCTGGCATCCTCCTCATGGCCTGCTCATCCTGTTTTCCTGTGGAATCCAGGATCACCAGGTCAAGGTCTCACTATGGGATTGACTCATTCCATCAATGACTATTTATCAAAATGTTCTAGAGGTTTGCCTGCACTGCGATGTTAAGGGGGCATGTTCTTCACTGAAATTCTTCCTCTCGATGACTTTAGCTTGATTCAAATGTTCATTAAAGTCACCAGGATAGTAACCCCCTCGTCAGAGTGACATATTAATATGACATTATTTAACAATAGCTTTTCCTTTTTTTGTCATTCTCCATATGTCATACCAATAAATATTACATGATAAAACAAAATGCAATTTTAACAGCCCCACTGATTTAAAAATTCAAACACTTCAACAGTTTAGTTTCTTTTAAGGTCCACAATCTCTCTAAAAATACATTATCTCTAAAACTCCCAAATTTCTTTAAAAGTTAGAAGTCTCCCAAGTGTCGGCTTCTGTGACATCAAAAATAACTTAAACCCTTTCTTACTAACATAGAGAAAAACTAGGTCACAGTCACAACCTCTGTAAAGTGAAACCAAAATCTGACAGTATGAACTCTACTTTCAGACTTGGGACTCAGTAGCTCTGTGCACCTCCTAAGGGCTCGCTACAGCTCACAGAGCTTTCCTCATAGCCTCATGCTGAATCTGTTCTGTAGCTGCTGCTGTCTTTGGTGATCATTCCATGCCATGATAGTGACATCCCCAGCTACAGCTGGGCTGCACTTTTAGCAATAGCACTTCTCGAGTTCTCATGACAAGCCTTAATTCTTTGAATTACTTCTTTAATACCGGAGCTTCAACTACTACTATGGCTGTACCTTCCTATCTGGCCTATTATAGTGCCAAGGCTCAGCCATACTTTGTTACCATTTAAAGCATTCAAATATAGTACCACCTGGAAGATGTTTACACATTATCAAGTTCAATTCCCAGCACAAGGCCCAATCTATGCCACCACTAGAATACAGATAGAGCATGGTAGTATGAATGCACAGACTTTGGATGGGAACCCAGCACCAGCACCACCAAAAAATAATAAAAGTAGAAAACTCGAAGTGTAACATAGTACATATGCATGCTTATATCACTAAGATAAAAATAATTCCATTAAAGGGCAGTCTTGGGTCACACTGAGACTTGCTGTGTCAGACTAACAAGACCCTTGAAGTAGCCTTCAAATACTAAAATTTGAGATGCTCTACTCCACAATATCCTGCCTCCACAGCAAGGAGGCATTATGAGAGTATCTGCATAAACAAGAAAGCGTGGGCCATGGTTAACATAGAAACCCCAGGACCAGCTCTGGGCAGAATTCAGTCTTCCAGGAATCTGTACATTCAGCATCATGGCTTCTGTCCAGCACTGGGAAGATGGTCTTAACTAGGGAAGTCCCTGCCTATGAGGCGATCTTTAAACCTGGGAGCACCCTCCCCCCACCACTTTTACCTTGGATGTTTGGGGCCCTTTGACTGCCAAGAGAAGTCACTGTGGTGCCTCTGAACTAAGCTCAGGATGAGAGGACTGCCTCCAAGGCATGGGAAGGTGGGCAGGCATGGGAGCAGGCACCGGGCTGCCAGGGCGAACGGCTTTGGAGCAGCTGCTCCCTTTGGGAACCTAATGACACTCGAGGGGAAGCCTGGCGAGGGATGTATGCTTCCGGAGCTAATGCAGCCTTGGCCAAATTGGACGGCAGTGATCAAATGTCCATCACTTTTTAGCTGTTCTGTTTTGTGGCTCTGTCTTGCATTTGAGCAGGGATTAAACCACGTCTGTCCCCAGGACACCCCTCAGTTCTACAAAGGCTCAAGGAAGACAGGGCCTTGTGAAGCTGGGCATTCTGAGATTACACTTGTCTGGGCCCCCTGGAGACTCACTCACTACACAAGCCCCCACCTCACTTCCCACTCGACCCTTCAAGTCCTTTGAGTCTGTATCTCCTGTGTAGCCAGTGCATAGCTCAGCACAGAAGGTTTGCCATTTTAAAAGATGAGCAAAACTACACTCCGATTTACTCTCTCATAGCTGAATTTTTCTTCCTTCAGAGCACCCCCTCCATGGTTCTCTAGCTGTAGCAACCTAATCATATTCATTGAGGATGAGCTTGGGCAATTAGGGAAGAGCTCAGCACATTCGAGGCCATGCTGGGTACTCTCTGCTCAATTGGTCCTCTTCTCAAGGCATCTCATTTCCCAGAGGTTGGTGGTGACATGGGTAGGGTGGGAATACACCCTCCAAAGTCACCTGTGCACATATGTTAAAGGGTTTGTGGGTAAAGTTTTGGGGGAGGAAAGAGGTTAGATGGAATCAGAAGTGTGGGAGTCCCTATAACAGAATTTTTTTAAGTTTTTTACATTTATTTATTTTTATTTTATGTGCATTGGTGTTTTGTCTGCACGCATGTTTGTGTGAGGGTATCAGATCTTGGAGTTGGAGTTACAGGCAGTTCTGAGCTGCCATATGGGTGCTGGGAATTGAACCCATGTCCTCTGGAAGAGCAGCATGTGCTCTTAACCACCGAGCCATTTTACAGTGACTCTACAAAACAGAAGAGACCATATCTATCACATTTACTTTGTCATCCTCATGATGAGTGACCATCCCCAAACTAGGATGCATCAGGAGTAGATACCATGTTCTCAAACTTCTCAGTCTCCAGAACCATAAGATAAACCTCCATTGATCATAAACTACCCAGGCTGTGTTATTTGATGATAGCAACAGAAAATAGAAGAAGGCCCGGGAGGACCCTCTGGTCATTGGTCTCTGCTAAGAAGGGCTGTGTCTTCTCTGTCCCTATCTTTAATCACTTCCCTGGCTCCTTGGCAGCATCACAGGGACTTCTTAACACTTTCTGATCCCCAGGTTTCAGGAGCAGAAGTTCAAAGAAAGGAAGGTGAAAACACGTGGCTTTTAAATGACTGGATCTTGGAATCCACAGTGCCTCATCTGCCCCACCCCACTGAACCCCACTTCCTGTCTGGTTATAGTGAGCCTAACTGTTCAGAGCAGAGACAAAAAGCCCAATGCTCAGCAGACGTGGTGTCCAGCTGCATTTTAAGAAGAATATGTGGAGAACTAGAGAGACCGCTCACTTACTGCTCTTACAGAGGACTTGAATTCAGTTCCTAGAACCCATGTAGGATGGTTCACTATCACCTGTAACTCCAGGGGATCTGATGCCTTCTTCATATCTTCTCAGATACTTACACTTATGTATGCACACACACACACACACATTTTAAACTAAAATATATATATATATCAAAAATGGAAAAATACACAGACAAGGGACATAGTTACCTCTGTCTGTGGGGAAAAACACTGGTCTACCACAAGTATAGGTAGAAAGGGATGCTGGACCAACCACCTTTTGTTTAGATTTAAAGCCCACTTCAAGAAATGGGACCCATATAAGTATATGGAAGTTTCTGTTCCATCCAGTCCCACAGCCATTTAGTCTCAAAAAAAAATACAGAGGCTTATTAATTATAAAGTATTTGGCCTATTAGCTCAGGCTTATTATTAAAAAGCTCTTACAACTTAAATTAACTCATAATTCTTATCTATGTTTAGCCATGTAACTTGGTACTTTTTCTCAGTAAGGCATTTCTCATCTTGCTTCCTCTGCATATGAGTGGTGACTGCATCTCTCCTTTCCTCTTTGCAGAATTCTCCTAGTCTGGTTGCTCCATCTATACTTCCTGCCTTGCTATTGGCAAATCAGCATTTTATTAAACCAATACAAGTGACAAATCTTTATGGTGTACAAAAGCATCATCTCACAGCACATACCTGTCACTTTTAATGAGGTCAAGGACCTTTGGCCAGGTAGGTCATGGGTCCTAAAAGAAAACCTACAACTATTATTCTGCTATATGAATAGAGTAATAGAATGACTCTTAATGACATTTTCTGTATCCACAGATCAGTGCCTTGCTCAACCCTCATCAGAGAAGCTTCTTCTTGCAGAAGATGGTAATTAACATCAATACACAACTGGACAATGTGTGAAGTGACAGACCTTGGAGCACTCAACCCTAGATGGGATGTCTTTATCATACCCCTCCCTCAAGCCTCAGGGAATTTAAACAGAAGAGGAGGCAGAAATGTTATAAACACCAAAGGTGGTGGATAGCTCTAAAGAAACAGTGTTTTCCAAACATTACAGGGTTGAGGTACATATGAACTCACAGGGACCATGACAGCATGCACAAGACCCATACAAGTTCAAATCCAACAAATTCCAGCACAGAGAAAAGGAAGTGGGCACATAGTTCCACCCTTAACAAGAAGCCATTTGCAACTGATAGCTACTGAGAGAAGAAAACTCCATTTTCTCCAGTGAAGTGACACTGGGTATATCAACCATACTCAAGGGAAGCCCCCATGTCCAACACAAAATGGCCCTGATGTAGGAGGGTCATCTGTCTATGTGTTACTTTCATTGGTTAATAAA
>LOEQ01003820.1:1397-13455 GCA_001685075.1 Bramus lutescens
GTTAGTATAAGCTACAAGAGCTAATAAGAAGACTGAGCTAATGGGCCAATCAATGTTATAACTTATGGAGATCTCTGTGTGATTTTCTTTGGGACTTGCTGGCTGTGAGTTACTGGGTGGGACAGAAACACAAACAAGCTGGCCCTTCATGTTACAAAGGGGTTTCACTCTTGTTTCCATAGTAGAAGCAAAACTATGGATACCATCAAAATTAATAAAGATTCCTTTAAAAAGAAGAAAACCTTTTGAAAAAGAGAAATGACAGCTCATCCACAGAGGTCACAACCACTCAGGTGGTAAGGAAACCTAATAAGTGTTGGGGCAGAATTCTCCTATTATCTTTACAAGAATAACTCAAGAAACCTTGGATGTTTGAATGCTGACAGATAGAAAAAGATAACTATCCACTAAGGATCATTGAGAAAAAGGAATATGACTTATGAGGTCAGGTAACTGATACACATACATTTAAACACAAACACACACACACACACACAAATATATAGATCTGACTTTAGAGTTGGACACCTTTATGCTTCTCTAAATCCAAGAATTTTGTTAAAAAGAAAAATTCAGAGTTTCTGTCTCATGTCAAGAGCTGCCTGGTATGGGACAAAAAAAGGAAAAAATTGAAAAAAATTACTTTTCTTCATAACTATTTTTGTCTCTAGCATACTTTTCATTGTATATATATNTACTGTTTAAGTTTTCTACAATGAACAATAAATTTTCCTTCAGTAATCTTTGAAGCTTCTGGGAAGAAGATAGAACCCCACAACAGCAACTCCATCTGGTTGATATGCTGTCGTGATACTGATAGCACTACTATAAGACCTGTTTTGGGTACCAGCTACTCAAGATGGTTCCAACTTGGTTAGCTGAAATGGTACACATTTTTAGAAATGTTCTGGCCTGGACTCCAAATAGGATCCTCAGAAAAACCCTACCTAATACTCAGAGACTATTTGCAATTATACCAGACTGTAATCTTGGAACTTAACATTCATTTTACCATCACAGGATCCCATAGAAAGAACATTGTTCCCATGACAGCTAGAAGTAATTCCAGAAGATGATGTCCCTTCTCCCAAGAAAGTTTGTCCTATGGTATAGAGACATGATTTAAGGGTTGTTTATAATTTGTATAGGCTTGGGGGTTGGAAGGAAATTTTGTAGGCTCAGGGACATCTTTGAAAAAATGGGGGGAAATTGGATGGTATAATAAATTAGTATGAACTTACACTAAGAATATTAGCAATAAAGTGAATATTTGTGAGTTATTATTTATAGGCTATTTACTTTGGTATAGATTCTCATATATTAATACAACTTAAATTATATTGAATATGTTCCTGTTTTTGTCTACAATATTTGTAAATCTAGGCAAAATTGTTTTGTCAAATTGTATGCATGCATGCTTCTACCTCTGCTTAAAAACATTTTTGCATAGTGATACAATTTTAGAATATATTTTATCATATTGCACTGTACATTTCTACCTCTGATCAAGACACTTATACATTCTTTACATTTTGAAGTCATTGCCCTCATTTGTTGCACAGTAGTTTATTGTATAAACTTCTAATATGAAGTCTTAGTCTTTAAGTTAAATAGGTATTAAGAATTATAGATCAATAGTCATCTATGCTTGTCATACTTATAGTTAGACTAATCGGGTTCTTTAAATACATAGAGATTGTATTCTATATAGATAGGTAATCTTCAACCACTTCAAAGAACTATAGAATACAGTGTTTAAATAACTTTAGGTTCTATTGACCTGAGACATGACTGCTCCTGGCAGCACAGATCTATTACCAAGAGAATGTTGAGCATGGAGTTTCTTGGCAAAATTGGCCTTTGGGCAAGTAATTGCCCATGCCTCAGCCACTGACAAGGTATATGGAATATTGAAATGGCTTAGCAAGAAACAGGGAAAAAGACTCCCAAATCTTGCCAAGGTAGGATAAAATGGTTTCGAAAATTTTCCTGCCTCTGAAAATGGTCTATCAATTAAGTTAGGCCTTTGCCAGAGTTGGTTGCTTCAGTGTTGTAAATGAGACTTTGGGTGATTGCCCAGGTAGTCAGTTGTCTCTGTCATTTGTTGTACATTTTTGGAAGTTGCTTGATTGCACTTCCTGCTTACTCAAGTAATATTATTTCCCTACTCAAATCTTCTATGGGGTCAAAGACTAAATAGTTGTAGTTACTTTCCTTTCATGACTTGGCCAAGTCATTTATTATACAAGACTTAAACTCATTAGAATATAATAATTATTGAAACATTTATCTTATGTTTCCTGCTTGACATATTTGTTCTTATTGTATATAATTTTGTATTAGGCTTAGAACTTTCTTATTTAAACAAACTGGAGAGGTGCTATAGAAATTCCTACCATCAGTAGTCGTTAAGTTGCCTGCCCACTTAGGCATGGCCTCTTATACTATTTATGCTGATGTAGAGCATACATCTGGCCTCTTTTCTGGCTGTGGGATTCAGCTGCTGTTTTCTGTTCCAGCAGAGGATTCTTATTTGTCAGTCTATGCCTAAATAAATAGCCCTCTGTTATTCTCAATTGAGTTAGTGAGGGATTTCTTTTAAGCGTCCTTCTTCAAATGAAGCTTCCTGCTAAAAATACAGATAAGTGTGCCTCTTTCTCAGGCATCATAGTCCAGGAATAACAGGTTTCAGATAAAACTTCAGAGGTCCGGAGTTTTTAATTTCCTCTAATTGTCTTATAAATGTTCATGCCATTTAACTTAAAACTATAGCCTTTTGCTGTGTCACCAAACTTGTAAATCTGTTCCAGCTGTCCCACAGACAGTAGTTGTATCAAGAAATCTGGTCTGGTGAAAACTATCAGTCTCCAGAGCCTATTTTGATCCTGCCCATGTTTGAGCATATTTTACTGCTGCCTGGGCCTAGGACAACCTGTAGAGGGTCCTCCAGATAACACCAGCATCTGTACCAGCTCCTGGAACTTTGCCATTGATAACACTTCCCCAGGCTCAAAGAAGCACCTACCCAGCAAGTGAAATCTGGTTTAAAGGGCGTATCTGCTCTCCTGCCTCACTCACTAACTCTTGCCTCTCCTGTACAGCCAGGACATTTCTTCAGTCCTAGATTTCTGGCCACTAATCACTCTTCTCATGACTAGCACCATTCATGGGGATGAAAATAACAATCTATTTTTTCTCCTACCATTTTCCTTCTCAGCTCCATCAAGAAAAAGATGCCTAAATTCTTCAGGATTGCAGTTAACCAAATGCTTATCCACCCATACCTTCTGTTAAAGGTGAGCCCTCCAGCTCCCATCTTCTCCATTTCCACATTGTCCCTAGCCTATAGGAAGTATCCAGACTTGAAATGACACCCAAGTACTCAAAGAGTCTAGAATGTTTGGGTGGAAGCTTTGCTTGAGCCCCTAGCATCCATATACCCAAAGAGTCTGGGATGTTCAGGTAGGGTCTCTACCCTGAGCCCCCTCCCCTGGGGTTGCCTCAGTCTGAAGTTGGTCCCAGAGAAAGTTTGCCATTGGTGGCTCCACCCACAAAGGCATTAAAACCCCCACCTGGTGGGTTCCTCTTGAGAGCTTCTCAACTTCCCCTGAGGACACCCAGAAATGCTTTGCTCAGAATAAACCTGGATTTATTAATTTGGTTTGATTTGTTTATTACATTAACAGCTGCAGATTACTATTAACCAGAAATTCAACTTAACACTCAGGTCAAATTCTTCATGAAAAATTATTATTGTTTGTAACTCTTATTATGGTGTGTGTGTGTGTGTGTGTGTGTGTGTGCTTTAATAATAGCTGCTTGAGGTTCCCTTTCTTGTTCTTTTTCACTTTCCTTATATCTCCTGATAGTTCCTTTACTCTTCTCAAATAGTCCCTTTCCACTTTTGAGAAAAATCAAGCTTAAATTTGTAAGGAAAAATGTAAAATATTTGATAATATTTTACTTCACTCGATGTGATAATATCCACTTTCACACATTTCCCTGAAATTTTCATGATTACATGCTTATTTACAGCAGAATAACACAGAGTTGTTTATGGATCCCACATTTTCTTTATAAATTCCACCATTCATGGGTACCTAGTCTAATTCCATAACTTGGCTAATGCAAATGGTGTAAGAATAAAGGAAAAGTACACAGGTATCTCTCTGGTTTACTGACTTTTTTTTTTCGTTTGGATATTAAACCAGAAGCAGAATAGTTGGGCCATGTATTAGTACTATCTATACGATTTTTGAAGCACTTCCATAGTGATTTGTATAGTGGTTTACTAATTTACATCTGAACCAAAATTACAGAAGTGTTTCATTTTCACAACTTTCTCATCAACTGTTTCTTTAAGTAGCTGTTCTAAGTTGGATGAGATTGAGTGTCTCTGTAGTTTTTATTTTCATTTCCCTGATGGCTAGATATTTCAAACACTTTTTCAAATATTTATTGTTTAATTGTACTTCTTTTGATAAGAGTTCTTTCTCTTTCTCTCTGTCTGTGTGTTTCTGGGTATATGTGTGTACAAGTGAGGAAGTAGTCACACATGGAGTTCAGACATTACTATTGAGTATCTTCCTTAGTCAATCTAGTTTATCTTAGAGTCTTTTATTAACCTGGAATTTGCCAATTTAGCTACACTGGATAGCAAGCTACCAGAATCCACTTGTCTCTGTTTCCTAAGTGTTGGCATTATAAACACATGCCTAACTTTTCATAGATGTATAGGGGATCTGATCTCAGGTCCTCAGGCTTTTATACGAACACTTTATTACTGGAGCGCATTCCTCACTCTGCTCCTTTGCCCACACTCACAAGGCTGCTCCCAGTTACACCTGAAAATTATATCCTTGCTTTGGAGGTATGCTTGCTTTTCAATCTGTCACTGTCCACTGCTCCCTAAGGTATCCTATATTTAGTTTGCTTTCTGTGACACTTACCAAAGTATTTTAGGTAATCAAATGTCATATATTTTTCCTGTTTCTTTATTATTTATTATGTGAACATTTCTTGCTGGTACTAAGTGAGAACAAACCTCTTAAGACAAGGCATGGCCATGCACACGACTGTGCACATGATGCAATGTATTATCATGTGACATGCATAGAAATTGATGCCCATTTTAAAAGGAAGAGAAGGGGGAATGGAGCAAAGTTAACTTTATGTTTTCATATCCTCTAAATAATATCTAGTTTCTTACAAATTTTTACATGACTTTAACTCTCAACTGAATTTGAGATAATTCAACCAAATCTTATAATTATTTTATTTCTCTGTGTAATTTGGAAGCAGTGGGACACCATCCAGTCAGTTGTGGAGAAAACTAATAAGCAGTTAAAAATAATAGTTTCTAATAATTTAGCTTTCCTATCAGTAAAACAAACTTATCATACCTTACCTGAGTTCTCTTCCATCTCTCCATTCCATTTTGTTTTGTCTCTTTTGTAATTCTTCAATTTTGATTCAGTTTACTGTTTCCTTTTGCTTCTTATACTGCTAAGAAGAAAGTATGGTTATATCTGAATATTGGACCTAATCATATGACAGTTTTAATAGTCTGTTTCTGTCAGTCAAAGACCACAGACAGACATTATCCTTGTTTCACATGGCGTGCTGAACAGAAAAGTGTGGGAGCTTCAAATATCAAATCATTTTTTTAAAAAGTCTTTCGAAAGTCCCACTTATTGATCATAATCATGTACCTGTTATCTATTGTCAACTTTTTTTATCTATTCTCTATGCATTGGCCCTCAAAATTTCTTATTTTGTGCCATGCTTGTGGTGGTGTAGCAGGCTGGAATTTCAGTGGGTTGAATTACAAAGCAGAAGAGAACCTAGGAGTAGCCTCTAGATACACACTTTCCATAGTCTTATGATAAGAGCTTCCTAACTCTTTCTTTTCCTTTGGCATTAATGTTTAGCAGCCGTAAAAGACAGACAACGTGACTTTAAAAGATGCAATTGCAGGTGAAAACTTTCAGGAGGAAAAAGGCAGACGAGGAAAGAGTAACACGCTTATTTTCAAAGTGTGAATCGCATACGGGAACCGTGATGCCACCAAACAAACCATGGTAATACACCTTGGGAGGTGAAAATATGATTCTTAGGAATGTGATAATAGTTTCTCTACAGAACATAGAAAATATCAGTGGAAAATTTGTTTTCCCTTTTATTTCTCACAACAAATGTAAGAAAAGTGAATATAAGACCTTGCGATAAAAAAATGTCTGTCAATCTTTGCAGTCTTTGTCAAAATTAAATTTTATTGTTCTTCAGGAAGACAATATTCTGATACAATCCAACTTTCTTAAGTCCCATACCTGAACTGCCTTCAACTAAGATGGAAGTTGATGATGGTTTCTTCTTTGTGGCTGAGCTAAAGCAATGGTTCTCAGACGTATCTGGATGTGACAATGACAAATGATTTTAAAAGTTCTGAGGTCAGGTGCCAACTGCATACCACCCTGTGGGACAACTTAGACATTAAGAAATTTGAGTTTCTGTAGGTAATTAAAATTCCACACATTTTTGGGGAACCACCGAGAAGAGGTTGCTTTCTCTGTTTAAAAAGAATAGAGGGAGAAAGGAGTTGGGAGCTTCCATACAGGCCTAAACGCATATTCACAAGTACAGAGCGGCATAAAGGGGATCCTGTAACTCTTTCCATTAGTGTAATCCTCTCCATAAGGAGAGATAGCAATTTCATTGTTCACCTGACTCAATAACCAGCTAAAAAAGAAAATTTATTGAACAATGGTGAGATATGCATCTGTTTGAAGGCTACTAAATTATCAGCTTTACTCTTGAATGTAAGAAATATAATTGTGAGCTAGGCAGTGGTGGCGCACGCCTTTAATCCCAGCACTTGGGAGACAGAGGCAGGCGGATCTTCATGAGTTTGAGGCCAGCCTGGTCTACAAGAGCTAGTTCCAGGACAGGCTCCAAAAGCTACAGAGAAACCCTGTCCAAAAAAAAAAAAGAAATAAAAGAAATAAAAGAAATATAATTGTGTGTGAGTATTTTATTACATTTTCATTGAATTTTAAGCTCATTAATTATAATTATGTTTATTTGATTGTCCCAGTAAGCACACATGGGAGAACAGTAAATTTCCTTTACTCTACAAATAATAACACTGAGGCCAGGAGAGTGAAATGACACGCTAGAGTTGATATGTGATGTGCTTAAGTTGGTACCAGAGACACAAATGAATGTACCTATTGGTCAGACTTGACACACTAAAATACCTAAGTCTTCTCTTTGGGGACTTGTTTTTGTGTTGGTTTGTTTGTTTTCATAACACTGGCTCCAAGATATAAAGGAAAGTATATTTATTAATAACAATTATGAAAGATTTTTGAGAATAAAAGTAAAATATTGTGGCTGAATGCATAAAAGAGGTAATTCTATCCCCATAAAACCAGGTTATTACTAGTTTCTTGCTCTATTTCCTGAAAAGAAAACCACAGTGAGATTCAAAATAAATCCTCCCTTGCTCCAGACACTGATATAAAATGACATTTTATGTTTGGCTTAATTCTCTTGGATGATAAGTTTTAATTATCAACTAGACACAGTCTGGAATCACCTAGGGAAGGGAGTCTTAATGAGAGATTGTCTAGGTTAGGTTGGCCTGTGGGCATACCTGTAGAGAATTGCCTCAATTCCATTAATTGAGTTAAGAAGATGCAGCCTAAGAGTCAGGAGTATCATTTCCTAAACTGCATAAAAATGGGGAAGGGATGTGAACATAAGCTTGCATCATTGCCTCTATTCTCTTGGCTCTTGACAGTAGATTTCCTGTGACTAGGTTCTTCAAGTTCCTACTGCCTGAAATTCCCCATGTTGATGGACTTGTAACTCTAAACTGAATAAAGTTATTCTCCTCTGAATTGATTTTTCCAGTGTATTTTATCATGGCAGTGGGAAATGAAACCAAGGCATTTTCTAAATAAAATCTTCATTTAATAGAGGAAGAAACTGAGACACAGTGATTTTTATAATTATAGATCTGTGTTCTTCCTAAATTTTAGAGGCTAAGCAAAAGTAAGTAAATAAATAGATAAACATAAGATAAAAACCTTCTGGGAAGCACAGAGGCTTGAGTTTTAGTCATTATAACTTATACAGCTTCATCGGAAGCAATTGTTCTTTTGCAAAAAGGTCAGGTTATTTGGAACTAATCTAACTCTAAAACAATGTAGATATGTAAACAGAGATTGCATTTGTTGCCTGGCTGCCCAGACCTAAATAGTTACACAAAACTATATTAATTACAACACTGCTTGACCAATGGCTTAGGCATATTCCTAGGTAGCTCTTATAGCCTAAATTAATCCATTTCTATTATTTTATATCTTACCACGAGACCAATGGTTTACTTGTAAGCTTCTGATGTATTTTTCCTTTGGCTTATCTCCTCCTCTATCTCTGCTTGGACTTCCCGCCTTGCTATATTCTGCCCTGCCATAGGCCAAAGCAGATTCTTTATTAACCAATGTTAATAAAACATATTCACAGAATACAGAGGGGAATCCCATGTCATAGATATGAGATGCACTTGGGAATTGAACTTTGAAATGTGTGGAATTTGGTTTTCATTATATATTGCATAAGCCATTATCAATTAGTCATCATTTCTCTATCCCATGCTCGCTTATAAGCTTCATTGTCTCCAAAAATTTATCCTGTCTCAGGGAAAGAAATTCAGGTAGAATTGCCTCATCACTGGCCTCCTGAATTGACAGGTGGCTTACCTGAATCTCAGCAATGATAGACTTCCTGCTTTAATGGAACTTCAAAGACAGGAGACAAGCCAGTTTTGGTCAAAGAAATCTGGACTTAGGTCTACTTCTCAAGGTACATCTAAGAGAAAGCTATATGATTAATTTTTTAGATTTGGAAGAAAAATGAGGTTTCTTTTGACCATCTAGACATTGAGTGAAGACTAAGTATCAACTAACAAGTGTTCAAGAATTAGGAGAGTCTGCGAAAGCGGTTTGACTCCCTAAATCAAGATTTCACTATGCTTTTCAGTAATACGAGCAAAAAAAAATCCCTTTGGTTTAAGTTAATTTGGTTTTATTTTTCTCTCAAGTACACTGAAAATGTTCTATTTAGTGGTGACATTCACAAGGACATTTTTGATTTCCAAACACAGGAAACAGATGATTTAAAGATAGAACCCTGAGTGAAAGAAAAGAAATACCGAGTCTAGACTATAGAGACCTCTCTGACAAAGGATTCAGTTTAATCTAAATTCTAGCGAAAAAGATAAACAACCAGAAAGATTTAGTTTAGAAATAAATGTCATCATCTATTCCAAATAAGACTAAATAATAGCAGTAGCTAACGATGCGAATGACTATAAGACACATCAGTACTAAAAGTACAAACAATATCACAAAGGCATTTTTCCTTCAGTCTCTCACTTGCTCTCTTTGCAGTGGCTATTTTATCTTTTCTGTCACAGAGTGGCCCCCAGCAGCTACAAGAGCTACAAACTACTTTGTTCTCTTCCAGCCAGTCAAAAGAACATCATTCCCTATAGCTCTCTTAAAAGTGTAAGGACGTTCCTTCCTCAGAAGCCCTCATTAGACCGCAGCTCACAACTAATTGGCCCTCTCAGTTCCTGTTGCCCCAAATCATTCCTGTGTCCCTGGAAATTGGATGTGCTAATTGGCTTACAACAGGGGTAGGTTAAACTTCACTAGCTGCATAGAGGCTAAGTGAAAGCAGAAAAGGGGGCCAAGCTTGACAAGTCGAATAAGGATGCTACTGCCAACACGATGAAGAAATTGGATGCTGGACAGTGAAAAATTACAAATGTTAACTACAGCATCAAATAGGCAAACTATTACAGCAGATTAGATGTGAATATAAATGCTTGGGCTTGAAATCTGCAGGTTATGTGCTTGAGCCCAGCTGAGCAACTTACACAGCTCTTTCCAAGAGCATGGAAGATGTGGAAGGGCATTCATAAAAAATTTACATTGGATGAAGAATGGAAGGAGAGGAGCTCTTGACCCAGGTGGTATAATCACTTCTTTTTGGAAGGTTGTTGAGAGCCAAATATCAAGTCAGGAATGATTATCTGTGATGGGTAGAACTCAACAGGCAATAAAACTGTAAATAGTGGAGCCAGAGTCATCCAGGAATGATGATTTTGGTGACACTGAACATTCTGTTTTAAATGGAAATGTATGTGCTACAGGGGCTACATCAGCCAAGAAAATGTGGAATTTGTTACCATGAAACATGAAAAATTACAAGACTACATATCACTTGGCATTTCCAGTTGTCCCAATTATATATGTATTGATTCAACAAGTGTTTGTGGTCTATGTGTTAAGAAGCATGTGGTTCCCACCTACCTTATAACTAGAGACCCATGGAATTAGTTCTTCATTGGTTCTATGACATTACCTATTCATTTGTTTTGAAGGTTATTGTGGAATAGTAAAATATATTCCAAAGAATTTTTACTTCCACAGACTCTGGATGAGCTAAGCAGAAAGAATTTAAATGAAAGATGTAACAAACCTATCAGGTGTACAGGATCTTGATAACTTGGGTTGACCAGGAAGCAAGCACTCCAATGCAACAGTCTACAAGAATAGAAATCTAACAATTTTCTGGAAGCAGTAAGTTTTCAGTATACTGTGAGCACTTATTTAAATATATTTCACGATACTTTCTAAAAGGTTGAGTCCTTTGATAAAGATCGAAAACATTTGATTGGTCATGTGAAGCTTCTTGAGTAGTGAGGAAGGAATCTGGTGGTCCCCAATATTAGCACTGTAGAGTAATCCTCCAAAGCCTTGTCTTCTGGGCTACCAAACTTGGACAAGCATCCATACAGGAATTATCCCTACTCAACAGATAAGCAGGCTCAGACAAGCTGTGTAATAAATTATTTTATTTTCATGTTCTTGAGATTCTAACAAATGATACAAATACCACATTGAAAGACTAGTTTATAATGGGTGTAAATCCCCAGAATATAATGATTACCTTTGTTTTCTTCTCTGTATTCTCCCAGGAATGAGCTTATACAATTTAAAGTTATAATGTGAGAATTCACTTGACTTAATAAAAAAATCACTGGCAAGTTATGATTAATTTCATGACTCTACATAACTTTCCTCTGTAAGATTCTTATAAAACTAAATTAGTCTTTTGTCACTTGGAGTTTGAAATTTCAACGAATCCACAAGACATCAGTTAAAACCAACGCAGCTAACTCACTTGTGAAATATTTCCTTTTTAACCCCAAGTCAAAAACATTTGTTAATCACTCTTCATTTGAAAACAGTTGAATGTTTATAGATTTGCAGGTGATACAATTAGTGAATTAACTTATTTTAGAGGTTTATTGATTGGGAAATTAGGTCAGTACATACTAGTTTAAGTAATGCTTACATTTACATTGTATTTCTGCCATATTAGTAAACCTATGAGTGGGAAGAAATGAAGGTGAGATCCCTTAAAAACAAGTCTCCAATATCTGCTGCTCTCATTCCTTCTCTTCTCCCTCTCTCTTGTACCCTCTGTCTTATTTTTCATAATGCATATGAGACTTATTCACTCGAGCCATCTGATCTGATGAGAATGGATTCAAGGAAGCCAATAGATTTATGATTGCCCACATAACTTGTCACTCAAGAGGTAAATCCTTTCTTACAAGCTCCAACTTTAAAATGCTAGCAAGCCATATACCACTGTTTAAAACATCCACAGATTAAGTAGATATATGAGAAATCAATATTTTGAGCAAAAATCACAGAGTAAATTCTATATCCCAAAGTCCTGGGGTCTTTCAAAGAAATGGGAAAGTATAAACAAGAATTTATCACTGATTTTTTACCAGAATTAGACTGAAGGACTCTAGATAAAATGTTCACCATAGAAACTGCAGTTTTATTATGATTGAGGTTAACACTGATAAGAAATAGTAAAATGATGTAGGAGGGTCATCTGTCTATATGTTACTTTTATTGGTTAATAAAAAAAACTGTCTTGGCCCTTTGATAGGCCAGCCATTAGGTGG
>LOEQ01003820.1:14739-26287 GCA_001685075.1 Bramus lutescens
GCCAGGCAGTGCTTAAATGAATACAATTTGTGTGTTGTTATTTCGGGGTATAATAAGCTAGCTGTGCGGGAGCTGGGCTGGACAAAAAGCAGGCCAGGCCTTCTCCCCATTTCACTACAGTAAAAGAGGTTGAAATATATTTAAAATAGACAGAGAAAGAAGATGATACCTAAAATGACACTCAAAGTGTGGGAGTCAGTGAGATGAAGGATGTAAGAGGCTCCCAGACAATGGAGGAAAGGGAAAAAAATAAAAGTATAATTAAGTCCCAAATATGTGTAGAATCAAAATTAGAAGGTTAAAATATTAAAAGAGATCTTACATAACCATTAATGAGATTCTTTTTAATTTCTAAAGTTTGCAGTAGGTATTACTTTATCCTTATTGATGTAGTTTCTTAATGAAATTAGACATAACAATCATGAACAAAGTGCCCTTTTTCACTGTTCAGTAGATGACCTCAAGCAAATGGTCATTTATCTTGCAACCTCTATTTTCCCACCTGTTTGTGAAGGAGATATGGTCAGACTAAGCTGTCATCTCTAATAGTGTCTGTCTCAAGTAAATGGTTAGTTTTGAGTCCAGTTAAGAGATTCATAGGGAAGGAGTGCACAGGGGTGTTAAAGTTTACCCTATGAAATGCCTTCTGATAAAGTGGGGCTAGACTCTCATAAGGTGATTAAGTTAGGTGAAAAAAATGGTATGGAAAAAAAGATTAACAAAGCATTGTCAGGACAAGATCCTTTGAAGCTATGACCTTTCAGCCATGCTGGGTGGGACTGAGACCTCTGAACAACTGCTCATCCAATAGGAGTAGACAACTGCCTCTAAGGGAATTCGGCACAGAGGAATGTGTAGCTTAGTTTTGCTGACAGTGATCTACTAGAAGGATGCCAAAGGTATTTGATGAAGGAAATAAAACCTAAACTTAGAAACACTAACTGCCATGGCTTTTCATTTCTAACATACATGCCAGAATATTTACTAAATTGTGCAGTAGCATTGGAAGCTCATTAACAGAAAGCTTTTTTGTTTCTGTTGGAAAGAACTGAACCCACCACAGAGTGCACATATGCCTTTATTTTTTTCCCTTACCTTTTGCAGTTTGGCCCGCCAATCACAAGGCCATAAGCATCACCCTTCCGGAAGGGTGATTTACCTTAAGCCATGTGAAAGAAAGAGGAAGAATAACTATTCCCTTGGTGAGTTAATACATTTTTTCATCCCAGAATTCCTATGCTGTGGGCACTCAGGCCATATCCATGTAGGTACGTGAAGTCTGTTTTCTTTTATGAATCCTTTCTCAAAGACACTTAATACTTTTTTTTTACTTTCCTCTATATTTTCTTCTTTTGAATATTTTTTAAAAGCCTGTAATAGTTTCCATGACACTCTGGGTTTTCTTCTAGGTAAACATTTTCTAAATAATCTCTGCCACAATTTCTGCACTTTGGCTGCTTACAATTTACATGATTTTCTCTTCTCCATCCTTCTTCTCTGGGAAGCTTAAGAGATTTACAGCATTCTTGACCTGGGGATATCTTCCAATCCTGAAATAATTATATTCTACTTTTCTTCTGAGTTTTTTTTAAACACTTTTCTTAACAACTCAAGAACATGAAGATAGTTCCTCAATGTCTCCAGTAACATGTAGCACCAGCTTCTTGATAATAGAAAAACATGAGGAACAGACTGTTTTCTGTATTGAAGAACTGTCCAAAGCTATGCATGACACATGCACTTCCTTTGGTACAATGCTAGATGAAGAAGGCCCTTTAGATTACTGACAACCCCACCACCACTGCATTTTACCTAGAGCAGTAGACAGAACAGAGAAAAAAATCTCACTGTTCTTTTTTTTTTAAGAAAGTTAGCAACAGATATCAGGAACTATGAGTGAGTTGGGGAGTATCTGATGTGATGTAAGACCATTCACTAATCTAATACATATTCCACATTGCTACAAAAGAAATACTCTGACCAAGAAAACATAAAGAAAGCAACAAACTCTCAGAGGGCTCAAAGAGAGACAATGAATGTAAGGACATTGTTAATCAAAACAGAAGTACCATCCACAGCCTTCAGAAATTAAATTAGTAAGCCTGATATGGTAACATTGAAAAAGCAAAGTGACAGGAGTTACAGTGTAATCCAATTTCTGCCACATTAGGGCTGGAGATATGGCTCAATGGTCAAGAACACTTGCTACTCTTGCAGAAGACCTGGTTCAGTTTTAACATGCACACATTGGTTTACAACCATAAATTAATACAAGTTGCAGGATCTCTAACCCTCTTTCCTTGCATCCATGGACATTTCATGCATATGGTGTACTTATATACATGCAGGCACATACTTATACACATAAAACAAAACTGAATAAATATTTAGAAAAGTTTCTGGGTTATTGGGTGACTAAGATCTGAGATGTCAACATTTATCTGTGCAAAAGAAGAGATTGAGGGTGTATCTCATCTCAGCTCTTCAGAAGCAGTTGCTGTGAATACTATTTATACCATTATAAGCTTTCTGGGAAGGAATATACACAGACTAATGTGGCTGTTCAATGCAATGAAAATGGTTATCAGAATGCATTTTTAATCCAAATAGATCTCTTGTGAAATTATTTGCCGGAGACATGGTCTAATGACTCAAACTAAAACAGGACATGTAGCTAATTTTGAAATCAGGAAAGAGGACATAGTTTCCAGGCATCTTTTCAGTATTATTTCCTTACATAAGTAACCTATCTATGGTTACAGTTTGCCCTTCTCATTTTTCACTTTCAAAGAAAGATACAATTATAATTTACTTTCTTACTAATCAGAAATTAGTTTTATTTTGTGTAATGTTCAAAAAAGTGTCACACAGGTTTTTACAATACTTTGTCCCCTCACTTCAGAATAGAGTAGCCTGAAAGAGAATTCTATACTCTCATAAAAAAGGAGATAAAGTAATTCATGTATTTATTTTTTTTGGTAAAATTGTTTTTATTTGTTTTCTGCCTGGACTTCATTTTGTAGAATTGATTGATAGACACCATTTTTAATTGAGTGCAAACATATAGAAAAATGAGATATTAAATTTCCAAATTACTTTTTATTTATTGGGTGAGAAGAATTCCTCCTATTATCTTTAAAAGGTCACTGGTTTTAATTTTTTTAAAAAGATTTATGTTTGTTATATTGTGTGAATGCATATATGTATATGTATGTATATGTATATGTATATTGTGTGTGTACTTTGTGCTTTGGGAAGCCAGAAGAGGGCAGCAGATCCCATGGAACTAAAGTTGCATCAGACAAACTGACATATCTGTGCTGGGATCCTGCGAACCTAACTCATGTCCTCAACAAGAGCATAAAGAGCACTAAACCACTGAGTCAACTCTCCAGGCCATGAAATTTAGTTTTTATCAGTTTCTTATGCAGTGCTTCTTATTGTATAAGTGATACATGTCTGATGAAGATAATGATGATAATGACAGTAATAAGTACATTGATTATAAAAACTGAGCTAATGTATGCATAATCATTTTTATAAGCTATAGAGTATAAAAATGAAAGGTGCAATGTGAAATGGTTCTTATTAGTTATCAGTAATCATGGTTTCATATATTACTGATGTGAATATTATTCACGTAGATATATAGTGAAGTTAATTCATCACCTAATTTTGGAAGTATTTCAAGATTAATGTGTACCCTTCTGCTTTAAGATATCTGTTAAAAATCCATCAGCCACTTCCCTTCCTTAGTATTATTATGGTTAATAACACAATCAAATGCAAACTTAAAGACAACTAAAACTGCTATATTTGTAAGACCAAAATGCTTTCTTTAAAATATCTCTATATAATGATGGTTGTAATGATGGTTTCAATTCCAAAGGTAAATGAGAGGGATAAAGTTCTTTTCCATGATTTTATGATTAATAATTTGAAAAGTGAAGTAACTGCAAAGCATTTTACACTTAATCATATTCATTTGAAGATGTAACCTTAAGGAGAATCATTAATATATTCAAACTAGGTTATGTTTGGCAAAGGTATTAGACATCAGTCCTTCAAATAGTCACCACTACATAATCATCTCACAACCTGATGCTTGAAAAGGACAAGTGATGCAAAGGTGAGTCCTGTATGTTATACTGAAATACTGGACTACTGAATCCCATAGTATATAAATAAGTGAAAAAGAACAGCGTGCAAAGACACATTTAGATAGATTTTTTTAAATATCATAAATCAAATCTAATGAATCTGCCAAGGAGCATAAAAACCACAGGAATGGGATCAATTTGTAAAAACGTCAAGTCTGACGCCTTAGCTAAGATCTTTAATGTTAGCGGAGTTTATCTGTTTTTAAAAATAAAACCCTATTTCTATGTGAATAGACATTATCAATAACACTTGTGAAACACAAGAAAGATAAACTAATGCTTGGAGTCAATATCAAACATCGTTAAGTATTACTCATGAGTTTGCTAGTGCCTCATGGAACATGGTAGGCCCACTGAGGTCATGGATAATACTCCTGTTCAGTTTTAGAAAGTAGTAGTCCTGTTGTCAGTGTGTTCAAGATGGTTAGATTACAAAGAATATGTTTGTTGTCATATGAGAGTATAGAGAAAATAATTTTAATCCACAAAGATCTAAGCGACTAATTGATTATAGTATACAACATAATCAAATCAAAGGCAAATGACAAAGATACATGTTAGCTACAGCTCATAAAAGAGATGCTTTCTGCTGCTCTGAAAGGTGGAGAGACAACTAAAACATTCTTCTTTTATGGCATTTTGCAAAATAAAACTAGTAAATAAAAAGTAGCAAAATTATGAAATATTTCAATTTTTAATTTAACAAATATAATTACGATGGTAATTTTTCAATCCTGTTAGTAGATTCTAGACTACATATCATACCTTTATTGAAAATTAGAACGGAAATGTACATGTGAACCATTGCCCTGTTGTAGTTGTTAGTTTTCCCTATAATATAATAATTGTTTTGCTAACAAGTGCAAGAGAGAATAAAACAACAGTCAAATACTTTAAACAAAAATATCATCATAGAGGGAATGCTGTGGTAGCACATTCTGCTCCTTCAGCCAATAGCCTTTAAGATACCAGCCCACTTGGGCACGGTCTCTTATAGCTCAAAAAGCAGCGGTAACTGTGCACCTACTCTCTTGCTTCTGGCTCCCTTTCTGGCTGTTAGATTCTGTTCCTGTTTGCGCTCAGAGGACAGTTGTTTAGGACAGTGATCTGTAAGTTTTCCCCTTAAATAAATAACCTTTTTATTATCAATAATTCAAAACTGATGTAGGATTGTTTTATGGCATCAAGGGAAGACTGATCAACAAATACAAAATACTAATTTAAAGAAAAAAATGCCAAGTGTGGAGAATCAATAGGTAAAGTATCAAAAGCATATTATTTGGAAGTAACTTCTCACTGCTATGATTTTGCAATAAAGTGTCTTATATTCTGGTATTTAAAGTCCATGTCTTATGAAAAAAATGACAAAACATACATAGTAGAATCATGATGGTGAGAAAAACATGCCATTTCAGAGCACCACCTTTCAATGAAAATATATCTATATGAATAAATAATCATTGAATGAATGAGTAAATGCAAGTTTACTTACAGCAATGTCATATAGCAAGGTTTTTGTGTTTATTGTGTCTGTTGCCCTGAACTCTTTTTGTTTGCTTAATGAAGTTGGAAAATCTCCAGTACAAGCTCAATTTCTAGTGCTTTATATTTTCATATGTTTCATTTCTGCTGAGCAGGTAGTTCTTGGTTTGTTGGCCTGGGGTAAGAAGCAATTCAGACTCACAATCTTTGAGTGTGGCTTTCAAGAAGTACACAATCAATCTTGCATCATACACATGAACTCTTGCTAAGGGCATGTATTGCATGAACCTTCTACTTGAATTCAACACTTAGTGAACACTATTCAACTTACAGAACACAGTGGGCTGAGTCTTTGTTGTCCTTCACTGCCTTTAGTGATAGCTAAGCAATTGTTGGGAGCTGAGTCTAATGGTCCCTGGAGATGTAGTTTCCTAATTTTTGACATGCTTAAAAGGACTTTCCATAGATGCATAAAACGTCAGGGATGGCCACTGAAATTGGCCTTTGTTTACTTCTATGGGGAAATGGTCTATTGAATGAGTATATTCAAACAGCAAACATGACTCTCGCTCACATCTATCTTTTGACAGATTTCAATAGTTACAACCAAACTTTCTTTTATTTATCTGTGTATATATGGTGTGTTTATATGTATGAGCATCGGTATGTCATGGCATATGTATAGAGGACACAAGACAACCTCAGACATCTGTCCTCATCTTCCACATTGTTTGATATAGGTCTCACAATAATTATCATCTTTGCCAGTCTAGCTGACCTACGGAGGTTGGAAATTTCCTGCCTCTGTTTTTCTTCTTGAACTAGAACAGTGGGGTTGCAAATGCACACTAAGCTGTCCAGCTTTATTTGGGTTTGCTCTATTTTAACTCGGTTTCTCAGTTACATAACAAGTGTTTTACTGACTATTCTATATTTCTGTCTTCTTTTGTGTTTAAATCAGTCATTAAAAAACCCCCATAACTTTACTTTATTCAGTGCATGCTTATGACTATAACTCTGATTTATCATCCCTTAGCAAAAGATGTCCAAATGTATAATTTCCTTGTCTTTCATCTTTAAAAAATTAATAGTAATAAAATAATCAGAAAGATTAAAGACTCTTCTGACTATTTTTTCCATGATGAATTATTGGGGGTGGTGTGGGGTGAAAATGTAGTTAGTATGGCAATGACCTCTGTTTCAATAGGATCATCAAAATAAAAACAAACTTGCACACCTTCATTTAAGCAGCTTACAACTAATAGAAAAATTATTGCAAAATTCTGTATCTACTGAATATTTCAGCAGTTCACCTAAGTCTAGTTTCAGTGAGCTTAGGGATTTCTCTTGTCACTGCAGTAAGGAAATTAGACACCTTGGCTACAGTAAAATATGCTTATTTAGCACAAAACAATAAGAAATAACGGGGGTGGTAGTGATTCTCTTTGACTACTTAGAAAATGGTATTGAGAGGAATAAAAATGATAAGTAAAGAGGTTTTATTTGACAGCATTTAAGAGGCAATTATAGACAATGAAGAGTAAAAAAATAAATGAAAAACTGACAATATCTGAAAGCTTATGAATACCAAATAAGGCTTATTCAGGTAATAACAGGGTCAGAGAAGTTGCTGGAGTGCAGTGCTCTGTTAGTGCTAAGCCTAGGGACAAATCCATCCATGCTTAGCTATCTGGAGAATAAATACATGTGAGTGTTTTTTATAGCTCCTCTGGAAAATAAATGGGTGCTCTTAGTAAGCAACTTGGGGTTTTATGGCCCTAATTAGGGTGAACATTTTAGCAATAAGCTAACTGCTAGCATATACAAAAGGGCCTGCTTAGCAGTAGCATTAGTTAAAAATGTGAAATTCTACTGAGCTGGTCCAATTTTCCATCAAAAACATTATTTTCCAATTGTATTCAGAGCTTAAATTACCGTGGCCGAACATCAAATGCTCCTAGCTAAGGTTGTTTTAGGATAGTTTTGTTTTAGACATCTTTAAAATATAGTGACTGTGCTTTTTTTTTATTTGGTTTTGTTTGTTGGGTTTGTTTTATATTGAGCAAAACCATTCTCACTGACCTGAATGGGGACAACTCTATCCTCAGGTAATTACTTTAAATCTATTTAAAAAATGTACTACTTGTGGACTTAGAATAACTGTAACTTCAGCAATGCTAAGACATTTCATGAAAAACTCAACAGACTACTGTTATCAGCACCATTGTATACAATCAAGTGGTTTGATTGTTACTGCTTCAGTGCCTTAGTTATAAAAAAGGTAGATCTTCTGAAGAACTTTTGCATTTGTGTACAAGTTGGCTTATAACTAAGGAGAAATGACAGTGGGGTCTCAAAGAAAGGAAGGTATATCCAACATTAATTCTTTTTCTTTTGTAGCCTATTTGACATTATTGAAGAATATATTAACACCTTTAAGAATGGATTTTACCTCTATTCCGAAGTTTTTTCTTACTTTGATAATTATTCCAATATATATCCATTAGCAATCCTAGTCATAGGTACAGATGGAAATCTGGTTTTGTGACTCATTACATAATAACACACCTTAATTCCCAGTGAAGACTTATGGAATAATGGTTATGAAGTTAAGGAGGATTAAGCGCTCACTAACTACTATGGTATGTAAATTCTACCCTCTTAAACCTGTGCAAATGCTAAGATGCCAAATCAGGAACCTAGAAATTATGACTTCATAATCTTTTCCTTAAATTTTTAGCAAACATTCAAATGTAATCCTATCAGAGTTAATAAAAGCAAAATACATATTTAAATAATATTGTTTATGAAGATGTGACTATTATAATTATTTACTATATGATTTCTTGGCTATCATATTCATATTCTAGAATTCTTGCAAAGTGGCAAAAGTCTAATTTATTTGTAACTCGATATTTCTCTCCCACCCACTGGTTCCCAAATAACCACTCTGAGGTCTAATATTAATTGCAAACTGTTTAAATTAATCCGTTTCTATTATTCTATATTTTAACACAAGACTCATGTCTAGTTAACTCAGATCTTGCTTCTGTAGTGGCTGCTGGCATCTCCCAGATTCTGTCTTCTTTTTCCCTGTACCTATGCTTGGATTTCCTGCCTATTCCTCTATTCTGCATGGCTTTGGGCAAATTAGCTTCTTTATTAAGCAATGGTAATAAAACATATTCACAGCATAGAGAAGGGAATCTGTATCTCCATATAGTATTGTCAATGCTGATAGAGTTTTCACATGAGTGAGGTTGCCACAACATTTGCTAAGTGATAGAGTTTCTTGTTTTCTGGAGACTGTATCTAAGTTTCCAGAAGGGGCTTTGAGGCTTATAGGTGCTAAAGGATAAAACAGTTCTACAGAGGAGACCAAATTTGAGTATTTTTACAAAAATTAGACATCCGGTTAAAAAAATCAGTATTTCTGGTTGGCAAACACTGATACTTCTTATCCCAACAAATATGGGAATATAATAGTATCAGTGCACATTTTGAGAAGAGTGATTTGAAAATCATTAATATGGAAACTTTTAAAGAAAGAGATCAGCCTATTTTTGGAGAAATTATAAAGCTACCACCTGGAAATTTCATTTATTCAGAGCCCTTGCTTTAAACTGCCTTGGATTCAGAATATGGAAATCATCTTTGGGATTTGAATGCTGGCTAGCTAAATTACTTAGGTGAATTTTTAAAAAAAATTAATTAATTCTTAATATGCTATAGTGTGTTCCCTACCATGAGGTTTCAGCTGTCATAAGCTCTTGACATATAAGGTCTAAGAATGCAAACTTGATCTAAGGTGAGTATGAGATACGTTTTAACGCTATATAAGGATACGAATTATAGTGCCATATTGTATATAATAATGCTATCTCATATCACTCCAATAGATGCAAGAAGTCAATTTTTGAGATAATTTTCATAGAAGGATGGCTATAGTTTAGAATGATGTATATTTCACAATATCCCAAGAGAGAGGTTTCAAGTGTTTTCTAACAAAGAAATTTTGAATATTTGACTGAGGTAAAATATCAAGTACTCTAACTTGCACGTTGTATAATATGTTAATATATTGAAACATTGTGCAAAAAATTATGTACAAAAGTATCCTTCATGAGTGAAATTAAAAAAAATCATAAATGTAAGCCCAGTAGTGGTTGTACATGTCTTTAATTTCAGCACTCCAGAAGCAAAGGTAGGCAGATCATTGTGAGTTGTGAGTTTAAGATCAGCATGGTCTAAAAACAGAGCTATAAGGCAGCCAGAGCTAGACACAGAGAAATCCTCTTTTTAACCCCACCCCAGAGTCATAAAAATAAGAAATAATAAAATGTGATTAGGAAGGTCTGTAGCAGTAATGTCCATTAATCTGTTAATAATCACATAAGAATCATTATTGATTTCCCTGCAAACTCTTTTTTTTGTCTTTTTTCTTTCTCCATCTTATTAAGACCATTCTTTACCAACTCCTCAGTTCAGTGTGAAAATCTGAAATACAGCCTTGGAACTTCTAGATCCTTCCTTGGAACACCTGTGTGAATTCATTGTTCATATAAGAAGAAAAAGTCCTTTCTAGAATAATACAGGATCACCCAGAAACTCTGTAGATAGGCAGTACTCAGTAGTCACAATTACTAGACATGTTTGGAAAATCATCAAGCATTGCACTAGGAAGACAAAAACAGGTTACAGAAGAAACACACCCCAAAGTGCTTTATATTTTGGGAATTTGAGACATGGATTTTATTGTTAATGAATATGAGAGGAGAATTCAGTCTCCAGGAAGGCCAAAAATCTAAAATCATGTCTTTGTTCCCTTTATATAACAATGACACATATTTGAAAGTGGAGAGTAACAGTGGGAGAGCTTTCTATTTGCCTGAACTTTACCAGAAGTCATTCTAGTTTGCTGTATCAAGGAGAACAAGTGAACTATAAAGAGACATGACTAAAGAAACAAACTGAAATTCAGGGTTACCAGAATGGCTTGCAAACAAGGAAATTTTTTCTAAATAGAATTAGTACCTGAGGGAAAATACTTAAATGTAACTTTTGATTTATGTCTTTTCACAGATCCAAATGCAAATGACAAACATAAGGAATAGGTAATTTTAAAATAAAAATTAAAATAATGTGGTATCAACCAGCTAAGTAGAACTTTCAACACTTATCAGTGAGTTCTTCTTCTTCTTCTTCTTCTTCTTCTTCTTCTTCTTCTTCTTCTTCTTCTGAAATAGATTCTTCTCCACTTTGAGTACTTTGTAAACAAAGCAAGCTTTCTGATGAAACCACAAAAGGTCTATTCCTTGAGTCAAAAGAAAAAAGGAACACACACCATTGTCTTGTGAAGATGGATGCTATAAAGTAATCCCACACTAGCTCAGCATTGAGTATAATAAAGAGTTCTTTACTCAGGAGTAGACTCACAGATCATAGTCCTCTGCACTCTGCACAAATGGGGAACAGGAACATGATGTAGGAGGGTCTTCTATCTATCTGTTACTTTCATTGTTTTAATAAAGAAACTGCGTTGGCCTTTTGATAGGCCAGCCCTTAGGTGGGTGGAGTAGACAGAACAGAATTGTGGGAGGAAGAAAGCAGAGTCAGGCAGATGCCATAAAGCTCTGGCCCATGGGTTAGAATATTCCCGGTAAGCCACGACCCCATGGTGATACACATATTACTAAATATGGGTTAATTAAGATATGAGAGTTAGCCAAGAAGAGGCTAGATATAATGGGCCAGGCAATGCTTAAATTAATAGAGTTTATTTGTTGTTATTTTGGGTGTAAGCCATGCAGGAGCTGGGCAGGACAAAAAGCAAGCCAGACTGCCTACCACTACAGGAACAGAATGCATCAGCAGCAGCAGACATACACACACACAGAGAGAGAGAG
>LOEQ01003820.1:28324-42045 GCA_001685075.1 Bramus lutescens
CCTTGGGAGTTCAGTCCAGTGCTCCAATGTGGGTCTCTGTCTCTATCTCCATCCATCGCCAGATGAAGGTTTCCATCAGTCCCAGTCCAGCTGGTCTTGGTGAGCTCCCATTAGATCAGCGCCGTCGTCTCAGTGGGTGAGTGGCATTGATATAAAAACAAAAAAGAACTGAAAGACATAGCAGTGGGAATGACTTCAATTATAACTGCAAATATCACATAGAGTTACATTCATAAAAATGGCTGAAAATGAGAATTAAATCCAAATATTCAAAAGCAGTCAACAGGAAAAACAGAAATAAGAATCAAGAAATCGAAAATCAATAAGAAATACTGCTTCCACGGAAAAAATATTGCTTGCAGGAGACCAGGTAGAATTATAAACATCTGCATAATAAGGAAGAAAACAAACAAACAAAACCAGACACCGCAGCTCTTAGAATGTGGGGGCACATGACAATTCTGCCCTGGAATGTCAAGTTCAAGGGTGAAAATCTGCAGGAATAAGTAGCATTTAAAGAAACTTCCTGTGAAACAGAACAAAATTTAATAAAATTTGTCCTACAAATACACACTGAAGAAGAATTTTTCTTCTCTTCCTTTTTTCTTTGCTTTGCTATTTTTTTGAGGTTGAAGTAAAATCATCTAATATGTTTTAGAAAGAAAGAAATATTGCTAAATATCAGACATCAAAACCAATATCTATGACTTTATTTTTTATTTAATCAAATAAAAATAGATTGTGAGTTTAAAGGCATATGTAGAAATGAAATACATCACCAAAGAAAGATATTGCAGAATCCAACACAAGATTTTATATGAGATCTAAAATATAACAGAAAATTAAAAGGACCTACAGAAATGTGTCAAATCAGAAAGAAATAACAACTTGGGGTGTTTAAGTTAACCAAATATGTGAACACATATAATATGAATAAGTATACTACAATTCAAAAGGAGACATTGCTCAGGGAGAGAGTGTTGTGAGGACCTGAAGTAGAGAAAGAGAATGGGAGAAGGGGAGGAGGAGAAAGAAGGTAAAGAGAGGAGAAAAATGAAAGGATTGGTGAGATAAGAGGAAGATGGTGCATGGGAGAAGAGAAGGGACTTTTTGCTATTAAGGGGACACTCAGCACTATATCCTTCCTTCCCCAAGACCCAGGCAAATGTACTGATGGAAGAAGAAAGGCAGTTTTTTTTTAAAAATGGCAAAAGGAACAATAAGAAAGTGTCTCAGAAATAAGACTTGGTTTGGCAGCTGAGAGGATGGAGAGGAGAAATACTGAGAATCTTGAAATCACTTGTCAGTGATGATGAAAGTCCATGTCCCTTGAGCTGAGCATACTACTTGTGAGTAGCAAAGGAAATAAAGAGCTGAAGTGATGCATTTCCTTTTGTCCAGGGACAAAAATGCATTGAATATCTCTGAGAATATTCAGAGCACTAATATTTTAAAATTTTAAACTACTAGGCTTCTCTCTTCAAATTCAAAACTTTCTTTCTGTTTATGTAACACATTCTGAACAAAGTTTTAATAAGACATTTAAATATCTTTTTGAAAATACATGTCTCTTTAATAATTGGAAAGAAGACATTACTTTTTATCACCTCTTCCCTTTCAGGGCTAGTTAATGAAGTTAAGGAGCTAAATAAGTACTATGTTCTTTCTGTAAGATTTCTAGGTAGATGGCTTCTTTAAATCTCAATTAGAAAGTCTTTGCATTTTTTTTAAAGCAGGAGAGCTTTCTGGTTTCCTGTTAATTGCTAAGATTGACTTTTCCTAGTCTTTAAATTGAAGGTCTTCTCTAACAATTACAATAATTGCAATTATATTTCTTACCTTTAAAACCCCACAAAACATATTTTTTCCTTTTTTGAATTTCAAATGGCTGATATTTGGTGGGGTAATAAACCACCCCAAATAAGTGAGAATAGTCACTCACATCTGTAATCCCAACTTAAAGGAGAACTGCCATAAATTGTAAGCCAACTCCAATGACCGAAAGATATTAATTCTATAACTTTTGGTTCAGAATCTAATAGGCCCAAGTTAGGGACTCAGCTTTGAGTTTGGTGCATTGGAAGACATTTTGGACATGGACTGTAGCAATACTATTTTTAAGTTGTCATAGTAATGAAACCCAAGAAAATGCTCTTGGCTTTGAGATTTATACTATTTTGAGAAATATTGCTTTATTTAGACAAAGATGTGTTTATGCTGCAAAATATTACTATAATTGTGTAAAGGTGTGTTCCCTTTATTTATTCTGTGTTTGTTTAACTATGAGAGGATATATGTTTAATTATACAAATATATGTTGAATTTGTTTTACCTTGTCTGTGTAAGACATCTGATTGGTCTAATAAAAAGCTGAAGAACCAATAGCTAGTAATAGAAAAGATGGGGCTGGGAAGCACGGTGAATAAATATGATTTAAAAAATCTAGGCTTAGAGAGATAAAAGAAAAAATGAGAGAAGAAGGAAGGCAGAATGAGAAATATGCCTGGAGAAAAAAACAGGCAGATGCTAGACAGACAGACAGAGAAGCAGTGAAAGTAAGACACACAGAAGTAAGAAAGGTAATAAAATGGTAGGTAAAGAAAAATGGGTTAAACAGATTAATTTAAATTAAAATAGTTAGCCAGTAATCAATCTTTCTTTCTTTCTTTCTTTCTTTCTTTCTTTCTTTCTTTCTTTCTNCTTTCTTTCTCTCTCTCTCTCTCTCTCTCTCTCTCTCTCTCTTTCTTTCTTTCTAGACAGGGTTTCTCTTATATTTTTGGTACATGTCCTGGAACTAGCTCTTGGAGACCAGACTGGCCCCAAACTCACAGAGATTTGCCTGCCTCTTCCTCCCAAGTGCTGGGATTAAAGGCAGTGCCACTGCCCAGCTATAGCCAGTAATATTCTTAAGGGAGGCAGAACATTCAAAATTAATAATAAGACTCTGTGTCATTATCTGTGAGTTGGTTGGTAGCCCAAAGAAAAATCCTGGCACACACTGATTGTTTAATTTGGGACAGTAATGAAACCCAAGAAAATGCTGGTGGCCTTGGGATTTAATAACAAAGAACATAAAATACTGGAGGAAACTTAGGAAGGCAAGGAGGACACATGAAGGGTTCTAGAGAGGGTTGACTTGTGTTATTCAGTCAGACTGTATGACCTGGAGTAACCTAGAAAATAGAATGTATTTATCAATGGCCAAGGACTAAGCACAACGAAAGAGTGCTTGTACAGTGTGCGCAAGGTCCTTGGTTCCATTCCCTGCACCAGAAGCAAAGGGAGACTGCATTTGATTACTTGTGGCTCTACTTACAGAAATTTGCAGTACAATACTGAATCATTCAAAAAGTGACAAAGAGGACACTATTGAAACAGATGAAGGAGCTAGAATAGGCAAGGATGTGGGGGTTTTATATGACCAAAATGTAATATATGCATGCACAAAAATTTCACAATGAAACCAATCATTCTATATAATCAATATGAGCTAACAAAATTAAAGGCAGGAATACTTTTCAATTAGAGCATAGAAAATTATAATGTCTGGGCTTATACAAAAAATCTATTTTTTCACCTGCAAAGCATTCTCAAGTAAGAATTGTTCTTAGAGTAAGGATAAAATTACAAGTGTGATTCTAAGATGCAGTAAGGATATCTGAAAGATTTAAGAAGGTAGTTAATTAATAAATCCTCTTAGCTAGACAAGATAATATTAGAACAGACAGCTACTAGCCTCCTTATATGACCTAAGTAGAAAGAAATCAGTTTTGAAGTATGTGTGCTCTATAACTTATAATGGAGATACTTTCTGATAAAGTCATTATAATTTGAGATTATCATTAACTAAAATTACATTTAATAAGAATATTCTATTAAACATCAGCACTTCTCAGCACAGCACCCCAAGAGTACTGGTTACTTAACTATTTTAATGTGTGACTGATAGGTAGCTGTTCTTTGTCACTGACAGTTGTATCCTGAGAGAAATATAATGTATGTTGCCAGACTGTGAAAAATCAAAAATCAACTTTCAAAGTACAGTTCCTGTTAGTTGGTGGGGTAGGTTGAATAGGAATGACCGCAAATGAGTCATGTGTTTGAATGTTTGATTCATAGGAAGAGGCACTATAAGAGTTGTAACCTTGTTGAAATAGATGTGACCATGTTGGAGGAAATGTGTCACTGTGTAGTCAGACTTTGAGGTCCCATAAGCTCAGGTATTTCCAGAGTGTCTCAGTCTCCAACTGCTTCCTGTGGATTAAGATGTAGAACGCTTACCTCCTTCTCTAACACCAAATCTGTCTACACGTCGCCATGCTTCTTGCCATGATGACAATGTACAAATCCTCTGAAACTATATAAGCCAGGCCCAATTAAATATTTTCCTTTATAAGATTTGTCATTTCCATAGTGTCTCTTCCCAACAATAGAAACCCTAACTAAGACATTGGATATGACTTTCATACCACCAAAACACCGGAAAAAAGATTATATATCATGTCGTTGTAAGTTGAAAACTATCCACAATTAAACCCTATTACTAACTTGGACTGATTTCCAAATGATGTCTAGTTCTCCTTTCTAATAACATGTAGGATAAATTGTTCTCTAGATGGAAGGCAATACAAATAAATCTCTAACTCATTTATATGTTCAATTCTGTGTATTTATTACCAGTCGTGTGTGTGTATGAGTGTGTTTGCACGGATGCGTGTACATGCAACCTAGGCCTCCTATGATTCTTCAGCTTGTGTGTCACCTGGAGACATGAATGGAAGGTGCAAGATGCTCATGCACAGGTGTTGTGCAAATTTATAGACCCTCATCCCCATGTACTCTCAAATCTATGGCTTTAGATTTAGAAAGTACTGTCCTTTCTGAGTGAAACCTTCCATTTCAGGTTTTCTCAAAGGTGTAGTAACCTGTAATGTCTTTGGTTGACATGAGATCTCATCCTGACAGTTGTGCTGTGGAGAACAATTGGAGTTTCAGTGAGCCTGATACGAAGTTGTATGGAACTTATTCTTTACATCATATAGTTATGTGGGGAATGAGAAAGGCTCAAATCCTGCTCATCTCAGTGATACCATATTCATTCCTCCAGCAAGGGATGAGGTGGGCAAGACACTCCTGTATTCTTAGGGGCACATACATGGAGTATGGCTTTCTACCCATGCTTAACTAAAGAAAAGATCATGTTTCAAATGCTCTAGACTCACTATTTTTGCATAGTTGCTGATTTTTTTCTAAATTCCTACATAAATAATCCCTTGTTGGATGTATGCTTTAAAGGCCACTTCAACACTCTTTAAAAAGTATTATGTAAATAATATTTGCTTACTTTGGTGTCTTTTCTTTTTTGATGGGAGTACATACTGGGTCCATATAAACATAAAGCATATTTTATAATACGACATTAAATATAAATTGTCATAAATGTGATGACACAAGGATGTAAAATCATCTATATTTCCAGATTTAAAAGTTAAATAAAAAGTAAAATTTATGATAAGAATTGTCATCTTAAGTATCCAAAAAATGTTGAGATAATTCTAGGGTAATGATGCATGCCAGAATAAACAAAGTAAAATTGGAAATTCATAAAATATATTTACTAATCATATACAGTTTTAACCTTGGAAGCAATAAAAAGAAATGAGAGAAATACTTTCCATACACAATTAGAAATAACATAATTCACAGTTTAATACTTAGCAAGACTAAATGTGACCAGAAAAATATACTGGTATGAGAAAGTGAATTTATGTAAATTTTGACCAAATTAATAGGCATCATATAAAAAAGAATGTGTAACTTCACCACATTACACTTCACCAGACAGTGTAATCTTACACGAAAGACTGATGGTCCTATGTGATATGTGTTTGAGTCTCTGGTCCTTATCTCTGCTGGTGTTCTTTACTCTCTCATGTTTCCAGTTCCTTTATTGGGAACACATTCTAGAGATAGGCAGTCAGCCTCTCTGTGCTTGTTATTAGAAGCCTGCTTGAGATTCAATTAGTTTTATTTACCATCGATGGCAAAATTTTTGCTAATTGGCATTGCTGAAACTATTGATGTATTGATGATCATTGTAACAGAGGATGGTCTTTCTCATTGTTGAGATACACTGTTTATAATGATGCTGCACAGAATGGATTGGCTAGAAAGGCAGTGGGGGTGCATACCTTTAATCTCAGCACTTGGGAGGCAGAGGCAGGCAGATCTCCATGAGTTCGAGTCCAGCCTGGTCTACAGAGTGAGTTATAGAATAGGCTCCAAAGAAAGAAAGAGAGAAAGAGAGGGGAGAGGGAGGGAGGGAGGAAGGAAGGAAGAAAAAGGAAGAAAAAAAGAAAGAAGGGTTTGTCTAGAAATAGCACACACAACACATTAAGAAATCCTGGTGAGTTCATGGATAAGTTACTTTTTTGTTACTTTGACGAAACTGTGTGGCCAAAAGCAACTTAAAAAAGAAAGAGTTTATTTTAGCCTATGGTTCCAGAGGGATAGGAGCTCATCACGTTGAGCAAACATTTCAGTAAGAGACAGGCCTGGCTGCAGGATCAGGATGCTAAGCAGCCATCTTCAAACATAAACCAAAGCCAAGAAAGCAAACTGGAAATTGTGGGGTGGCAGGGGAGTGTTTAATCTCAAAACCAGCTCCCAAGTGACATACTCCTTCCGCATGATTGAGCCTCCTAAACCTTCACCAACAGTTCTACCACCTGGCAACCAGGTGTTCAAATACAGGAGTCTATGGGGGACATTACTCATTCAAATCAATACAACACATGAGCTTCGTTCTTAGGAATGGTTATCTGTGTTTATGATTCCAAGCAGTTTTGTGTTGAACAGCTTTGGGCAGAATTTGTCACCTGCCTCTCACTAAACTTTAACTTCATCCTGCCCTAACAGTGTTGTTGTTTTGACTTCTGGTACATTTGTCACTCAAAGTATTGTCAAGAATCCATAATTATACAGCTAGTGATTTATTGAGCTTATAGTTTCACTATTTTTTTAAATCTACTATGCTGTTATATGTACAGAATTTAGGTTTGGGCCATCTATATAATACCAGGAATGAGACTTTGAGTCTTTGCCTATATTAATTTTTGAAAACCACAGATATTTATAGTGAAGAATTTAATAACTAAGAACCATTATGTTGGTTCTTTGAGTAAAGGAAGAGCCTGATGCCCTGAGTTTAATACCTGGGACCCACATAGCAGAAGGAGACAATCTACTCCCACAAATTATCCTCTCACCTCCATACATGCATTGCAGCCCATGGACCCATACACACACACACACACACACACACACACACAAACGCGAATGTTTGTTTCTAAGGGACTTCAGGGCTGATACAACTCTGCTGCCTGTAATAAATAAAGAACTGAGGAGGCAGAGTCAAGAAGATCAGCAAAAGTTTCAGACCCGCCTAATTGAAATAGTCAGTTTAAGACTGGTCAAAACAGCAGGATTAAACGTCCATCTCAGAATTTAAAATAAGGAGTAAAATGGCAATGTGGTTTTGACTGATGAATTTATATTCTAGGAATTTGTTCCAATCAAATAATTCAGGGCACATGTGAAATATAATTTAAAATATTTATTAAAGACTTATTGATAATGACAGAATGTAAACAGTTTAAATGTTCAAACAATAGAGAATAATTGAGTAATTTTTAGTATATTCTACAAATATAGGAAGCAGCTTTAAAAATATGACATAAAACTAGTGATAGATAGAAAAATTTAGATACATCAGATATAAAAAGAGATATGAAAATAGTAGGTATATGATGAAAATAATTCTAAATATATTAAATTGTACTCTGTGGTTAAAATGTCTTTTCTTTATGATAAATTTGGAAAACAAGTGATTTGATAAATTCTCTGATTGTTTCATAATTTTCTCATCTCTCATTCTCATCAGAACTTACAAAAGAGAAGCCTGACAACCATCTGTATCAAAATTGTTTATGAAATGCATAAGTCTATGTCCATCCTGGATTACTGAGATCAGAATATGTTGTGGCATAATTAGATGTCCATTGCCATGTAGCAAGCTACCTCAGACTCTTGAACTTAAAACAACAAATTATAATTACTCAGTGTTGGTGTTGATCTTGGAACTACTTAAGTTTTTCCCTGCTCCCTGTGGTGTTTCCAACTGAGGCTTTCATGAAGGTGAAAGCAAGCTACTGGCCAGTGTGTCATCCATCCCAAGACTTTACTGGGACGGGAAAACTAGCTGACAGGTTCTCTGATGTAACACTTGGTTAGGCAGCCTCAGAAAATTCCCTTAGCTCATCCAAATGATCAAAAGAGTTCTTGTTTACTTGCATGTGTGTCACGAGGCTTTTCCATGAGCTTCATGAGTGTTTTCACAGGACAGCGGAATGACATAGTGGAATGAGAGAATCCAAGAGCATCAAATGAAAAACCACAGTCTCTGTGTAACCTAATATAGGAAGTGGCATCCATCATTTCTGGAAATCAATAATAGTAAATCAATAGGTCTAACCAACCTTTAAGAACAAAGGAATTAAATAAGGACATGACTATCATAAGGCAGATTACCTTGATGGGCCATCTCATGAGTCTTTTAACATGGGCTGAGATCCCAGACATTGAAATTTAAAAAAATATTTTCAAAAAACAACAAGACAAAACACTTACATTTGGAGTCTTGTTAATAAAATAAAACATCTTTGTTTCTCATCTGAGATAATTCCATTTGTGGGGCAGAGGGGAATTTTAACTCCTGCAAACACACTCTTCATTTTATTACTCTTCTTTTGGCTTTTTAACTTTGCAATAGTTCTTGAAAAATCTCTACTTTGTGTACAACAGAGTGGATGATTATAGTTAATGACAATATCACAAAATAATCATTTTCAAATGAACAAAAAGCAATTATGGTATGTGGCAAAAAGAAAAATCTTATGCAATTGCAATACCTAATTCAATTGAGAAAGCTGGCTGAAGACACATTGCGAAATATATAAAGTATTTTTCCAATAATAATATATTTTTAAATGATTGTAAATTGAGTTGAATACTAGTTGAACCACAGATCATGTGAGCTGGTGAGCCTCACCCTTTACAGGAAAGCAAATTCTCTATAGTTAATCCTCATTACTTGTAGATTCCATAATTGCAAATTTGCTCACATGTTCAAAGCTTTTTGTAACCTAGATGATAATATTTAACGCAGTCAGGATGATAGCTGAAGGTACACTAGGTGCTTATGATTTAGAGAGAGCAGACTCTGCACCTCCCAAGGCAGAGGCTCCTGGCCCAGGTCAAGCAAGATGATGTCCTGCCATTTCCTTTCAGCCCATAGTGCTTAGAAATCTCAATTTTTCAGCAACACTAGCTATTTTAGAGTGTTTGTTGGCAATTCTCCTGTTCAAAATGACCTTATCATATTGTGATTTCTGGTGTTCTAAAAGGGCTAATATGTTTTACACAGAAAATACAGGCTTTGGATAATAAGCTTTGTTAGGCAAAGGCTACTGTGCTGCGAACCTGCGCTCAGTATTCAGGAAACAATACAAAATACTGAACAAAGCATGTACCAGAAGCTCCCAGACAATTAGATTATGAGTTAATCAGTTAATGAAGATCCTGCTAACAGAGCATCTCTGAAATCTGCATCTATACTTTTACTGGGATTAATGCATTATTTCCAGAGTCTTTATTAAATATAATCACCAAGAACAACAAAAATCAACTATACATACTTTATAAAAGTATAGACTGCTAGACCTACTGCATTTGAATTTTGTATAAAGAAATTAGAAATCTGGAAAAAGAATGGAGGTTGAATGGGTGAGTGATTTCAATTGTACCTTATGACTAAATTCAGTTGGAGTCCCACAGTCCTTTTTTAAAGAGTCTTGGCTGGGGGTAGAAGGCTTGTAGTTTACTTTGACTCAGTCTGTCAGTCTGTGTCATAACCTTCATGGCGATTAACTGAACTTTTGTGTGCTAATTACCATTATCCCACCATGAGGCCATTATTATTCCCATGTCCTTAGGTTGAAACTCAAGAGTCACCTACAACAGTCAAAGAGTAGCGAGTTGCAGAAGGTTATTCTAATGTCTATTTCTGAGTTTTCCTCCTTGTATTTTAAGAATTGAAATAAAGCCTTCTTGACATAATTACCTATGAAAATGCTCTTCTATTCATGTGTGATAAACAAACAAGGTTATTTTCCAAAATCAGGAAGGGACATAAGTGTTGCTTCATGCATGAAGATCGATTAAGGCACCAAATGCATTAGAAAGGCAACTTAATTATCAAACCCAGTTATTTTTTTTCTTCTGAGATGCCCCCACAGTTCCACCAACCTATTTTCCAATGTGATGTGATGTGATGTGTGTGTGTGTGTGTATGTGTGTCTGTGTAAGCATGGGTATTGACAGGTGCATGTGCCTGTGAGTGTACATGTAGAGGCCAGGGGGATCCTTCAAGAGGCTTCCTCTACTGTTCTCCATCTTATATTTTGATCCAGAGTATCTCACTTAGTCCAAAGCTAGTTAGGCTAGCCAGCCATCAAGCTCCAGATATCTGACTGTCTCCATTCCAGTGCCTGCAAAAAGTAGCGTTACAGACACATGATCATGGCTGTCATGGCTAGGACTTTTCGCTAAGGGTTTTTGGTTTGTTTGTTTTTCAGCAAGCACTCTTACTCACTGAATTATCTCCTCAGCTCTAGATCACTTAATTCATGTGCCATTTATGTTTTTTTTTTTAAATTCCCTTGGGTATGAGGAATCAGCATAAAACTGACTCAGATCAGTTGTGGTCAGAAGAAACATATTCTTTTTCTGTAAAATTCTCATTTTTTTTTCATTTCTTTACTCCTCTTACATTAAATTCACACCCACTACAAGTCGGAGACGTGTGAAGAAAGACTGCGCGGGTGTGGGGTGGAACAGAGATGTGTCCTTTCTGGAGTTTTCAGAGCTATCTCATGCTGAGCGAAACCTGCTGTTATATTCCATCCTTGTCTCCAAAAAGTCGAAAGCATTTCTAGTGCTGATTTCCCTTAAGAGTTATCAGACCTCATTCAGAATGGTTTAATGAGTGTAAGAGGTGACCTTGTGTCCAAATAGATATTCCCATATTAGAATATCTAAAGCTTACACTTCATATTCACGTGCAGATATTTCGGAGGGTCCGGGAGGGTTATTGCAACTCTCTGCTGAGATGTTATTCAGGCTAAACGGGTAAGGGGGGGGGGTTTCCCAGCGTGTTATAACGATGATTATTTGCAAAGGACGAGAGCCCCGTGATTCATTCATGCACTGATACAGAGCTGGATCTCAGTGCAGTGCTATTGAACTCTGCTGGTGGTGTTAATTGATTCGTTTGGAACATTTCCCCCTAGAGTACCCCAATCACAGGTTCCCTGAGCAAGGAACTGACACTTAGCTGGGGGTCCCGGAGATGCAGGGACACACGTGTGATGATGTTGTCTTCAAAATAAGCCACTTCCATCTCCTGGCAGTGGCTGATTCTCTTAGGAACTCTCCCCAATCAGGAGAGAGACAGTGAGAAGCTTCCTTTTCTTGGCAATGGTAGCAGTTCAGGCTTGCTTCTTCTCTGTAGGATGGAAAAACGGGACTGGATTATTGCTTTTATTTTAAAGGAGATGCAGGTTGATGGAAAGAAAGATCTCCCCCCCNCACCCCAGCATAACAGTTAACCGAAATCCTAGCAGTCCGACCCAGATCTGTCTCACCAGATATACACTTTTCCTTTCTAGACAGTCGGTCATTTCTGGAGCAGACTGACTTTCCTTGAACAATATCTCAAATTCAGTAGTTACAGAAAAGAATTAAAGGTAAGAGAGCAAATAACCTATTTAGATTTGAAATTCAGAATCATAGTTAAGGTAATTTGCTCATGCTGTTCATAAAAGTTTGAAAACTGATTCAATTTTAATGCCTTTGGGGGAGCAGCTTGGCAGTCTCTCCTTTTTTTGTTAATTGTATATAGAGTTTAAAATGCCATGTTTCCTTTGAATGAACTGAGTGTGTGTACACAAAGGCATGTTTTCTCCTAAGACAATTTCTATTATCAAACTCATATATAAAATTATATATATGTATGTATGTATATATATATGGATTCATATGTATGTACCTGTGACTATTGCTTAAAATAGAATGTAGACTATTTGGGTGTAAGAAGGAAATAGGCATGAGTTAGTATAATGAGAGGACAAACACAAGAGGAGTTATTTAATACTAATGTATGAAAATGCAATAATTAAATCTATTATTTTGTATGTGTAAAATTAACTTTAAAAATAAAAAGAGACATTATTTTTAAAAAAGCAATGCAGCAAAAGTTATCAGAGTCATGGATTGCAGTACATTCAAGGTGACTAGAAAATAGTCAGCTTTATTAATTTACCAGGGAAATCACATCACCAACATCCCCTTTCCTTAAAATTTCATTTACATGAGAGAAGGGGAGGGCCTTAAATCTGTCTCTAATTTTCAGTTCTTAGAAAGTGAGGACAGGGGCTCTTTCCCACAGCATTAACCTCAGCAATTGAGAAACGCATTCCATACCACCTATCCCCTCGTTAAGATTTGCTCATTTTTCAAGAACTGATTACATTAAAAATCAACGACTGTAATAACCCCCAACAGGAGACTAAATATAAAACAAAATCTCTTGTATCAACTAAGGAGGCTGCCACATGTGTTTGGAGGAGTGGAGTGTTTGCTTACCACAGCAGTTTAAAAATAGTTTTTCACTTAACATCTTTCCCACATAATAGAGATGTCAGGGTAAGTTTGCATGATTGTGTAAATGGTCAGAAGTTGTTTATGTAGCTCTGAACTGCTGAGACATGCACAGAAAGACTGAGGTCTGTAAAATCTCCTGGGAATTTTATTTATTTTTTTCCCCAGAGAGAGAAATTTGGCCTCTCTTGGGGTTGCTGGAAGTGGATTCTGAATGTTGCCTCCCGCATGTCAGATTCCCTTTGTACAGGACTAAGGGGCCTCAGACTTCCTTCTCTGTGTCTATAGCTACCTAGAGATTTGGAGTTGGGATGAAGGGAGCCATTTCGGGAAGGAAACAGTAGAGTCCCGTGGAATGACCAGCACTGTCATTATCCACTGCATCTGCTTTTGAATAATGAGGCTTTTTATATGACTCCACACACCGCAAATTGATTCGTGTCCCCATTTTATCGCAAATATTTTCTCCACTCCACACCCATGCTCCTTCCAACTTGAAAGTACTTTGCACCCTTAAGACACCAGATCCCTTACACTGTTTGTCTGGCCAATGTCCTGGCTTAAGAACAAGCAAGTAACACTGCCCCCAAAGCCACCTCCTTCCACGTCCCAAGTTCAGTACTACCTACCACCTCTCACCCCAAACCCATGCGCAGCAATTCTCAGCTCAGACATCGTAGCCCTTGGCCAGGCCACCTCCGGATTCCAAGTGTTCAGGAAGCCAGACGCAGGTCCGGCTTCCTTGTTCCCCAATACTCAGGTGGCAAAGGAAGATGCCATCCTCTTCATGTACCTACCCCTGCACAAACACCCTTTGTGTCCTTCTACAGGAACCAGACAGAGCCAGTCCTGTCTGGCAATGCTCTCTTTACAGTGTCCAGCATAGGGACTCGAGGTCGCCTCCCTAGGGCAAGACAGTGCAGGAACTGCGCCCGGGGGCGAGC
>LOEQ01003820.1:42185-64795 GCA_001685075.1 Bramus lutescens
GGGTTTTGAGAGCTGCCACAGGCGCGAGGAGGGAGGGGGCGCACGGCAGACACAGAGCACTAGGTTCATAACCAGGATTGGTCGCAAGTAGGGAGCTTTTGCCACTCCGCCGGGACCCTCGGAAGCTGGCGGCATCGCGCGTGGGGTTCTCCTAAGAGCTGCTCTGCTCGCCTCGGGTAAGTCCAGCCCGGCTAGGGAGCGCACTGTCCCTCAAGCACCCTGGTTCACGGCTTGGGAGAAAAGAGCATGGTCCTTATGGGCTGGGGAAGGACAGATGAATGAACATCCAGGGTTGTCTCTCCTGCAGGACTGGCCAGGGTCTGTGAGAAGCTGGGAGCACTCCACCTGACAAGTGGCAGTTACCTCGCGGTAACCTTTCTTCTCCACTATTAGTGTGAAAAGAAGTTTGTTGCGCTACTAGATGGCCACGAAACAAGGAGCCTAAAGCAGAAAATGCATCCAGAAACCTTAAAATAAGCGCCTCTACCTGGGTCACGCTATTACCCTCTCTGTGCGCCCTAGCTCCGGGTGCGCATTCTTTCTTGGGGTTTCTTTCTGTTGTGGTTGTCCGGGTTCCCATACCCGCGCAGTGCAACCTACAGTAGGAGCAGGTGAACTTGGACTGGAATTTGAAGGGACTTGGACACCAGGGCTTTGGAGACTGGGACAAGATAGAGAGATCCTCTTTAAAAGGCTCAGTTTTGGAGCGCCCACAGAGTGCCAGTCTCCCCGGAAAGCAGTGGTTGCTCCGCGGTGAACCAGGTGAACCAGGTCTCTGCTGTTTTGGAAGATATAAGATTTCTCCAGTGTTGGTCTTGGGAGCGTGTAAAGGCAGCATGGATTTTTCAGCAACTTCTGAGGAGGGTCTGTGTGTGTGTGTGTGTGTGTGTGTGTGTGTGTGTGTGTGTGTGTTCAATCTCTTTGCGGAAAGCACCATCTCCTCTCCACTAGCAGCAGCGAGATGGGCACCAGGCGCCCCGCAGATGCCAACCCTTTTCTTGCAAACGCATTCCTTGATTCCTGCTCCTTACCTCTCTCTAGTGCAAATATTTTACTAAAACTGAAAGGTGTGGGTTAGGTGAACATAGGAGAGTTAGGGCGCCTGAGTCTTTTGAACCAAGCAGAACCTGATGCACGAATGTCTTTTGCAGCACAGTGCAGCTCCTGAGAGGGAGCTGCTTAGTGCATTAGGAAGATAAGGTGTAAGTTGTGGGGACCGGGGGATGTAGGTTTTGATGGAAAGATTTACGGAGGTTGTGACCGGGCTAATAAGTGTGACTGATAATCTTGGGCGTTTGGCATGCGCAGAAGAAAGCACACTAGATCTTAGGGGAACATTACAGGTCTGTTTGTAAGGCAGGTCCTGTGAGCCCCACTCCCTGAACTTTTTCTAGTTTCCTACAGGAATCAGCATGGGGGCTAGACTTGTTTTTCAGAAGAAAGGTTTTTTTTTTTCTTTTTTCTTTTTAATTGCGTGGGCATTTCCAGTCATTTACAATGATGGGAGTTGAGTGTTTCAGGAACAAACACAACAGAACTGATTTGTTTGGACACCTACATAGAATAATTTGGAATGTGCTTTTCTGTGTTTTGCAGTTTGAGGTTTATGGTTCATGTTCCTTAGCACGGTAAGATCACAAGCAGCTGGTGTAGTCCTTCGGTACAAGGTGGGGAACAGACCCTACAGTAGCATTCCAGCCTGGCCCGAGAGCAGGTTTGTTGTCTGGCTACATTCAGAGGTGTGAAAAAGAGCATGTCAGGAAGCAGACACACCTCGGATGATCAAGAGCAAATGCAGAATTCAACATAAATTAGTTCTTGGTACCCTCATCTGGATTTCATTCAGGGCAGTTTAGTTATCTCCCAAATGGTAGTAGGCAGTAGGATCAAAAACCTAGGTCACTAAGGTGAACTAGTTCACTAATGCTACTTCATGAAAATTCTATTCACCCCATCTCCTTCACATAAACCAAAAGAAAATATTGGCTTGGATTGACTTTACCGGCCTGTCCTCGTGTAAGAGATCATAAGGATAAGCCTCCTAGTCACTGTTCGGGTTGAACTCACCAGGTTGCTTGCAAGCACAGAAAGATCTTTTGAATTAGAGGCTATAACTCTCAGTAGTTGTTGAAGCCGCCTATGGAGATTGCAACAAAGGCAGATCTGTTATTTGTAGCCTGTGAATCCACCTGTAGTTTCCTGGGATGAAGACTTTCGAGCCAGTTGGGAGGCAGTTAGGACCCTCCTTCCTTAGTCACTGCATAAGTGCACAATTAAGGATGCTAAGAGAACAACCCTGTCAAATGAGGCTGGTTTTGTTTTTGTTTTGCTTTTTTATCATCTCTTTATTTTACCATCATCTTCATGTTCAGAACTACATCTTTGCACCTTTTTCCTCTAAGCCTTAAGTCTTTTGACTGTAAATTATTTTAAAGGTTCTACAGGATAATTGTTATCTGCAAATTAGGTTTTTAAAAAATCAAAATAGCCTAATTAGGCCTGTCATCTGAAACCACCCCTTCATAATCATGATTTATCCAACTTTCTGATTCTCCAACTTTATCTGATAGTGGTTTCAATGTGTTTTAGTTTTCTTTGTTATATTCAGATCAGATGCAATATGCACTAGGTGTAACCTTTCGGTTTATCAGAAAAAAATAAATTTTTTTGTGAACTTGCTTTAAGAGGTGAGCCTATTTAATGTGATTTCATATATTCATAAAACAGTTTTCTAAGTTTTTCAAAGGTTCCCAAATTTAGCAACTGAACTGTTGTCTTTTCCTTTTTCTTTATCTTTTTTTTTCCTTCAGTTTCTTTTATTTTCGACAAGAAGACAATTTGGCCACTAAATTACTAAAGTATGTTTGTAATTTGAGGACATTTGCTAAGGTAGTATGGTAAAATAAAGAGGGTCAGAAAGCAGCAATGTGACACAGTCAGTTGTGATATTTTTGTATCCTGCTGAATTGTTTGCATTACTGAGACATCACTCCTGGCAGCTTGGGAATTCCTGTTACCATTCTTTCTTTATTCATGTCTTTCATTCATTACTTGTGGCATAGTATCCAGGTGCAAAAGTGCTGGGAATCTGTCTCCTCTTAGCTGTTTGATTTGAGGCAAGTGAATGGGATGAGCTCTAAGAAGCCATGCCTGGTAAGAGTCATCCTAATTCTAGATGCAAACATAGAGGTGGAAATGTATAGTTTTAGTGAAGAAACCTACTGGGGATCAGGAGTGAGCAAGGGAAAAAGCAAGACCAGCCTCCACACTGCAGTGCTGGTGCAGGGTGGAAAGGCCTTTGACCTTGAAGCAGATTCACACCTGGTTCCATATCTGCTCCTGAGAGTCACTGAATTCAAGTGGGTGGAAAAGATTAATTTCATCCTTCTGTGAGCCTGAGTTTCTTTAGCTTTAAAACTGGAACAATATCCATTTTCAAGTATCACGATAGGGGTGAAACATGCGGAGATAAGCAAAGAACTTGACTGTAGTAGATTGTCTAGCTTAACGTCTCTAATAAATGAGTCAGAAAAGCATATTGCTTCATCTGTAAAATACGTGTCATGTGCAAATATGGATGATTTTGGCAGCAATTCTGAAAGGTGTGAGTCAGAGACCACCTTTCATGAATTCTGTGGTGAGACTGCTTATTCCCATGGAATTTTTAGCAGACTCAGGGTGTTAATTGCCCAGGCTGGCAGGTGGTACAGATCACTTTTGCCTAGGTACATTGGGTAACTCAGACCCATGTGGGCAGAAGCTATGTGCTTGAAAGAGGCTAGAAGTTATGATCTACCCACAGATCTAGTAAAGAAATCCGTGGAGAGTGAGCCACCAGCATTCTCTGACATTTGGTCATTGGAAATTTTATTTGTTCCACACATTTTATTCCACCTTCTTCCCCCAATTCCTTGGATTTTTAGGCAGGGGAAGATATTTTTCTAAGCACTTTGTCCTCCTCCATAGCCATTCTTAGGTCTATTGTACAAATAAGGAAATGTTGGCAAAGATGAACTCAAACATTTTACATCAGACTTAGTGATGCTGTTAGGATTTGAACCACAGTCTGAGATTAGAACTGATCTGTTTTGTTTTCAAGCAAGGACATTATATATAGTATTTTCTGGTTTGAATTTTGGTACTTTTCTTAAGCCATGGAACACTTTTTCCTTTTGTCTCTCTGCATATCAATGCAATTAAAATTTCCTGGAGAATAACAAAGAACACAGTCTAAAGCATAAAGAGTGGGGTTTGGTATATAGATTTATTCAGAATGCAGAGATCTTGAAGATTCCCTCCTGCTCACAACAATGCCCTTTTATTCTAAATAAATCACTTGCACCTGTTACCCTAAGAACACTAGCCTGTTCCTTAAACTCTGATTCTAGAAGCCCTGTACTAACCTGTGCTAACCTGTACTAACTCTGTACTAACCTGTACTAACTCTGTTCTTGCCTGTACTAACCTGTACTAACTCTGTACTAACCTGTACTAACTCTGTACTGACCTATACTAACCTATACTAACCTGTACTAACTCTGTACTAACCTGTAGTAACTTTGTACTAACCTGTACTAAATCTGTACTAACGTGTACTTACCCATACTGATTCTCAGACAGAAGTATTTGGGAGATATGTTTCTCTGAATTTCTCAGCATATATCTTTCTTTCTGATAGATTCACAGCTAAAGAAAAAAAAGTATTCCCCACTTTAGCCAGAGTGGTTACTTTTGTTTTTATTTTTTTTCTATTACACCCATTAGGGAGAAACCCTCCTCTCATTCACTCAGATTTGTAAAATTAACCTTTTAAGACTTTTGGTGCCTGGTTGCAGTGACCTGTCCCAGTAGCCTTAGTGTCCTCTCAAATAAACATATTTTTCAGGCTGCCATTCTGTCATTTTATCTTGTTCACTCTAGAGGACAGACCTAGTTGCACAGGACTTGTGTGTTTCCCCTCTATAAACATTTCAGTGGCAGTAAATGAAAGGCGGGTAGTCAAGAGAAAGATGCCAAGGGGCTTCCATTCACAGGATAGTCTGTGATAATCCTTTTCTCTTATAATTAGTAATCAACTGTGGATTTTTCACAGTTAATGTTAATCTCACCTCTCAGTCACCCTTTCCCCTGTTGCCTGTATTTATTTCTTCCTAAGTATCTTTCTATCAGATGTCCTCAGAGATCTGCCTCCATTAAATATATAACTTTTTCCTTTACTGTTTCTCATTTCCATACCATATATGTGTAAGGGCAGTGCTTTGTGCTTGTATTAAAAACATGACTCGCTCATCGTGGATAGTCCACTTTTCTCTTCCTAGTTCCTGACTGCCTCACATTCCTTGGGGGAGTTGAGTATACCCTTACAGGTTCATCCTCCTCCAAGTCCATAAATTCTTGACCTTTCAACAAAGTTGTATTGTGTGAGAAGAGAAAGTTTCCAGAAAAGTTTCCAGAGATTGCTACAGACCAAGCCTGACAGTGGTTATGATGATGCCCGTATGTTCACTGGGCTGACCTGGGTCACTTTGCTGTAAAGGGAGCCGAGAAGAAGGTCTCATTAAATTGTCATAGGCTTCCAGTGAGTTCCTGTGACATTAGCATGACTTTCCTCATTCTAGGAAAAAGAGAGGGAATGTATTTGGTGAATGAACATACATCTCCCTTTCCCCTCTCACTTTGTGTTTTATTAATATTATCTCGTTCTTAGTGTATAATGTTAATTGATACTATTGGAACTCTCGGGCTGAAGAGGTGGCTCATGCTCTTCATGCCCCTGCAGAGGTGCAGAGTTTGCTTCCTAGCACCTCGAGACACCTCACAGCCCCCTGTAACTCCAGTTTTAGGGTTGGTAGTTATTTCCTCTCACCTCAACAGGCACCTTCGTACTGAGACACACACCAACACACAGAAACACAGACATTGTTTCCATACAGCAAGGAGATTATCTTTTTAAGAATCTTTTTAAGAGATTTAAGAATCACTGTGGGTCAGGGAGATACTTCCCTGCTTCCTGAAACTTCCAGTAGGACTTCACACCAGCCCCTGGCATAACCCTTATAGACATGAGAGTCAACTTACCTGGAACACTGAGTTTCCGTTGTTGTAGCTGCTTTGCCACTAGAAAAAGAACCTTGGTCTTCTCAGGAATCACCACGTGTCATTCAGAATGAAGCCTTCATTAGGGTGGCCTGAGCTTGCAGGGGAAAACCCTTCTTGCCTTTGATCCAAGATGCATCTAATGAGAAACCCTGGTGATTTTGTGACTCCTTTTATTCATAAACTGCTTTTGACTTGAGCTGGTATGAGCTGAGCTGCATTTGTGTTTTCTTTTCTAATTCGACTCAGTCTTGATTTATGAGATCAATGTGGGCAGAAGAGCAATGAATTCTAGATAAGAATGGGATCATTCTTGTTTTTCTGTGTTGAGTTAGGTATTTTCATCCTCTGAACTCTTTTGATGTGTTATTTTTGTTGTGGGTTTAACAGCAGTTCCACTGAATTGTTATAAATCATAGTTCCAGCCAAGGACCACTTGGCATCGTCCCTACCCAGGCACGTGTATTTATCACCCCACCATAAACCCGAAGCTCTCATAGTTCTCAAAGCTCATTTTTCAGTAGAAAGCAATGAAGGAGATATGCTAAGATCCACTTCCACAGGCCTGATTCTCTCTGGCTCCATTAATGAGGTATTCCCCCTTTCTTAGCTACATCCCCTGCCTCTCTCCTATCCCTCTCATCACCTCAGCTTGTCTTTACCCATTTAAGAAGTTGTCTTGTGGTCTTCCCATCCCTTTGTTTACATTGCCTTTCACCTACTTCCCTGCTGTGTTGAGTTAGGTATTTTCATCCTCTGAACTCTACACAATGCCCTACTCCAATGTCAGTCTACACAGCCTCTTTCAGTACCACCCAGGTACACTGAAAATCCCCAAATCAGACTTGTTTGTGTGCTACTATGGGTGAGCACCCTACTAATTTTTCCATGACTTGGGGATCTCAGGATGCAATGCCTTCACTTTTAACACTAGCAAAGCCTTGGGAACTAGTTTACCGCCCTGCCCACTGCTTTACAACACTCCATGTTTCACAAGCACTAGGCACCGTTTGAATTTTTTGAGACAATGGGTAATAGCTTGAAATCAGAATTATTACCAGTTTCAGATCCATTGTGTCCTAGCTGTGTGACTGTGACAAAATTAACTACCCTCTGGAGGTTTTAGCTTCATCATCTATACAATAATATAAATAGATTTTGTAGAGTTCATCAAAGTTTTAAAACATTATGAATTGAGATAAAGCCAGGGCATAACTTGAGAGGGGTTGGAGGAAAGAAAAAGAAGGTGAAGTGATGTATTACTATTTTAACTTCAAAATAAAACAACTAAAATTTAAAAATGATTTGAACTATTGCATCCATCAACATTAGTAGACCATGAATAGATTGAAGGCAGGGTGGTGCCTTAGTTTCCTTTGTTATTCTCAGTAACAAAATTAAATAAAAGTATAAATAACTGAAAAACAATTTAACCAGTTACTTTAATGAGGTAGTCCCTACAGATAAAAGAGGTTTATGGAAATGATTTGTAGTATTTCATTCAAAGTACAAAGAACACTAAAATTAAAATAGCCTGCTTTGTTGTTGATCATTGGCAGTCACTTTTAAATGCCTCTTATCTATAACCTTCACAGATACTGCTTCCAGAACATGCCAGGAATCACCAATATAGTTAAACTAGGAATATATGCTAATAGAATATTAGTTATGGTTTAAACCCTTTCTATTAAGTGGTGCAAATAAGACAGTAAGACTGGTTTAAAATGTTTGTGATAGATATTTGATTTTACTACTTTTAAAGCAAGGTTGACTATGGGGTTGGTTCATTTTTAGACAAGGTTTGATTTTTTCACAGCTAAATGTAACTGGTTTTTTTCACAGTTTGGAAATAGAAATTATTTGCTACGTTTAGAAAATAAAGGTCTGTTTCAGGTCGTAACCTTTAAATGCCCATTTTCCTCAAAATTAAATAAATGTGTAGTATTTTTTAAGGAAGGGAATTTGGTTTACAAGAAAATGGGAGGTAGGGTAATAGAATCATTGAGGATAATAATGATCTTAAAGATTCTTTAAAAAATACCCCACATTTATTCCTATAAAAATGGGCTAAGTTTTTACACAGAGCTTATGGGCTGGAAAGATGGCTCTGTGTTTTAAGAGGACTTTGGTTCAATTACTAGGACTCACATGACAGTTTATAATAATCTGTTTATCAACTGCAATTCCAGGAAATATGATGCCCTCTTCTGGCCTTGTGAGTACACATAAACTAAAAATAGCTCTTTTTTTAAGAAATTAAGTAAGAGAATGCATGCAAGATGTAAGATCTCCCTTGTTTACCACTGTGAACTTCCTTCTCTACCACTGGGGTCAGTCTTTGTATATGAGAAACTCTGTGTCCTTCACAGTCATTTTGGTGGAAATGTTGAGTGTTCTTGTCTCCATTTGCTTTCACATTTGTCACAGACATTTGCAGAAAGGGCAGGTGATTCACGTGTTCTTATACTATAATAGGTCCTGTCTGAATGAGAAGGAAGTCAAACAAGAATATATGGTTTATTTAACAAGCCATATTCTTTCAGGCTTGATGCTAGGCACACTGCTGTCATGGTGTGTTGTTTGTATTTGTATTGTCATCTCTATTATGGTGACTATTCAACTCTGAAATGTAAATAAGAGTACTCCCTTGTTAGTGACACATGGGATTACCTGTTAGATATTTATTCTAGACTCTGCAGATTCCCTAGTTAACTCAGAAATCTGGCATTATTTTTGCTGTAATTGTAAGTGGATGATATGTATAGAGAGATAACAGCAACTTAAGTTGCACATCTAACTCCTGGTAAAGATTACAATACAAACTTGATTGTCAACCATTCTCATCAAGCACTCTGCAATGCAAGTAAGTGATTGTAAATAGGTCCTGGCTTTAATCTAACAATGTACCTTTGAAAATTGATAAATAAAGAATTATTTCCTTTCCTGTATAAGCAGATGAAAAACTAAATAAAATGCACTTGTATTTTGCTTTGCTTTTTTGGTTTTTGTTGTTTTGTTTTGTTTTGTTTAGGACAGGGATTGAAATCAATGCCCTTATATCACGCTGCCTAAAAGTTCAACCCCTGAGTCAGTTCCATGTTTCTGTTTGAACTTTTTATTTTGAGGCAGGATCTCACTAAGTCACTCAGGCTAAACTTGAATTCATTTTGTAGCCTTAACACAGAATCCCCAAATAGTATCCGCCTTCCTCGGATTTCTAAGTGGTTGAGAATAGAGGCCTACCCCACGAGACCCATCTATAATTAACTTCTTCAAAAACATTTCTGTTTATTATTATTATTGTATATGTATGTGTTTACAGGGTTTGGGTGTGTCTGAGTGTGCCAAGGCACACATGTGGAGGCCAAAGAACATCTCTGTGGATTTGTTTTTCCCCTTTAAATGTTACATGTCCTGGGTATCATACTTCTATTCCCAGGCTGGCTCCTTAAGCAACTTTACCCACAGAGTCATCTCGGTGTCCTCCATAGTTTTCCTCTTGATAATACAAGATAGAAAATTGGCTACTACAAGAAGCCTTAATTATACTGATAAGTTTGAATCTGTGCCCTACTTCTTGACGGCTGGATAGTACCAAACATGTAGTAACCTCCCTCAAGGTATTTTTTTCTTATCTTCATATTTATATTTGATTTAACATTAATCATACATACAAGGCAAAATTACATAGAATGTGCATGCGCTAGTTTCGGGGCATAGTACAGCCAATCACATGCTTGGTAAGGATCCAAGTTTGGATTTCCAGCACCAATGAAAAAAACTGAACACAGGGTGAGGTGTACTTAAAGCTTTAGAACTGGGGAGGAGTGGATAGCAGTGTCCCTGAGTTTTATCAGCTATTCTAGCTAATTGATGAGCTCTGTTTTCAGTGAGCTACTAACGATGTCTCAACAAATTACACAGAAAGCAACTGAGTAAGGTACTTGATATTAACCTCTGTTTTCCACATGTAGGGACTCATATGTAACCATATACCTGCACAGTGGCCATGACATGCATTGTAAACAGTAGAGATTCATTAACCTGACATCTACCTTTGTAGTACACACATAAAATGTTCTGTTTTGATGGTCTACGTATTTGTTGATAGAATAAATAGTGCCCCTATTCTGTCACCTGTTTCTGCAGTTCTGTGGCACTGGACTGAGTAAGAAGATCCCAATTTGTGTGACTGGGGCTACACTGGTGATCTCTGTATGTTTTCTCTCACCTTTCAAATTCATAAACATGGCTCTTTGCTTTGGTGAATTAGTCTTTTCTATTGACTGCCTCTTGCTGCTATCAAACAAGAAAAAGCACGTATAAGAGTTGTTCAAACAACTTCCATAGTAATCAGTAGGAAGTTCTGAGTAAGGCTCTTGGGAGCTTTTGTAAGAAAATAATAGTATTGATGTTTCACATTAAAGTTTTTTTGCATTCTTGATTTCTCTTTTTTCTACTTACTGAGCTGAGATAAGATAAGGCGGTAGGAGGTCACATGTATACTAGAAATAGAAGAACTGCTTTGATAATACATTCTTGTGATATATTTTGGACCATGACTATAATATATATTAAAGCTATATTTATTTTCGTTTGATGTGTATGAGTGTGTATGAGTGCATGTATGTGTAAAAGATTCCCTGGAGTCAGACTTTCAGGTGGTTGTGAACAGTAGTATGGGTCCTTTGCACTAGCAGTTAGTGCTCTTAACCTCCATAAGACTCCTGTTTTTTTGTTTTTTTGAGAGTTTCTGCTGTCTTAATTACATTGCAGTAAACTCATTGGAAGGCCTGACTTTGAATATAGCATGCCTTCTGCTTTAAAAATATATTTTTAAGTATTTTTCATATCATCTCAAAGTCTTACAAGTTACTCAAATCCAACTTTAGGTGTCTAGGTTTTTTCTTTTCTTTCTGTTTTTCACCTTGATGGTCAGGATTTCAGACACTACAGTATTTTTCTAGATTCTGTAGAGTTGGTTGTAATGTTATACATATATGGTGCATAACATGAAGTCTCTGAGTATTCACAGCTTCATTAGATCTACTCAATTTCTCTACTGGTTGCAATTTATAAATGTTTATAAGTACATTGTGGTTTATATTGTGTGTTATAACTGAAAGGAACATTGTTCTTAAGTCATTACTTTTATTCAAAGCACAATAACTTCCAATTTTCTATATTAACATTCACAAATACTAATGAATTTTTTGTAACATCACTTCTTAATTCAGTATATTTAACTTGCCTCCTTGGAAATAATGAATCCATATTTTAGGTTGGGATTGAACCTGTATAAATGTAAAATATTTTTTTCTGTGATGTAAAGATATGGCTGCAGACAAACATGGAGACACATAATCCTGTCTGTATCTCCTGTGTATTTGTTGAATTAGGGCTGGTGAAATGGCTCAGTGAGTGAAAGCACTTGCTGCCAATGCTGCAGATCTAAATTGGATCCCAGGTCACACATGGTGGAAGGAAAAGAACTTACTGCATGATGTTTGAGTTTTGACATGGCCCTAATACACACACACACGCAACAAATCAACAACAAAAGACCCTTTTACCAACTCTTCATATCATTTGCCTCCCATGTATAAAGGAGATGTATTTGAATGGTTACAGAAATCAAAGTTAGTTTGTTATCTGCACACAGGACCCGATGCCAGTGACATGATTTGAACATCTCTTCTGAATATTATGATCTTATTCTTCTGATGCACTTATACACACCATGTCTGTGTTGTGGTTGAACTATGTGAATGTCATGATTTATAGACCTTAAATTCCATTATTTTAAAATAGAGAAGTGATTTATGGTTGCCCACTGTCCTTATGTGTTGCACAGGCAGTGCAAACTCCCTTCTTTGTCTGGAGACACATTCAGAAATCATCTCTAGAATGTGTTGTTTTATGGCTATTACAACAAGCCACTGTATCAGAACCAAGATGAGATTATCACTATTGGAAGCTTCATTTGGGAAAAATGGTTTTGGCTATGATCAAGAATCTTATTTATTATAAAAGATGAATTATTTTCTGGGCTCTCATCTGTATTCTTTCTACTTCAGCTATAGCCCATCCTGCCAACCTACAGAAGAAAGGCTGACATGTGACAAAGGAGAAACATAAAAATGTTTCAAGTTGCTCTCAGTCAAGTGTGTTTGAAATTTTGCAATAGATCTATACTTTCTTTTATTTGTAATGCTGACAGTACTGGGAAATGACTTTCTACATATTTTCCTGGAGCAAAGCAGTTGCTTTATGGATGCTTTGAATTTCAGAATTTAGTAAATATAAGAAAAATGACTGGTTCATTATTAATGTACATGCAGCAAATGAGTTTTACATATCTGAAGACAACAATATTATAGCCTATGTATTTTTATGGCCTTTGAAGAATGAAACATTTTTAGTAAGATTGTATTGATGTTTGTATGTAAATTGAGCAATTATTTTATGGAATTCAAGAATAGATTTATCACAATTATTTATAGTTCATAATTTAACCACCTTTCTTGGTTGTCTTAATTACTTTTATATATTTATATTTTTCTAAAGCATACAACGAGACTTTATTCACCATTTTCCATTCTGCTTCAAATATTTACTCTTGCTGTCTGCCATGATAACTCACACCACAATCTTAATTACTCGACAGACCTATAGGCAGTTTTTATATCTTGTAGAATCTAAGCTATAGCTTTGTTGCAGAAATTGCCCTGACTACTGACTTCTGATTATCCATGCCCCAGTGCTTGTGGTCTGCATTATTCCCAAGATGCTTCATTTATTACTGTTTTTAAGTCTCAGCACTTAGAAAGTCCTAAAATGTACACTCTCAATGGAAAGAAAGTACAAAACCCAGCCAATTTTGCTTCTGCAGACTTTGAAGTTTTAGAAAGTTCTGTAGCGATAATTTACCAGTGATAAATTTTCATATCCTCTCCCTAACCTGTGAATTACTAGTTTAGGTAGCTAAAGGAGATAGAATATATAATATAATGAATTGCCCACCAATAGTGACAATTTGAGCTTCTGTTGGTCATTTGTCTTATACATCCTCCATCTTCTTGACTAAGAACAAAGTTCTCACAATGAGAGTCAACTGTGTAATTCAAAAGAGAAGCTTACTCCTATATGATGTTTGCCTGTTGTCTTGGTGGCATTGTAGTCCATAAATGGATGTTTGCTGGAAGTTTGTGAGTAGTGATAAACTTTGTTTTCCCCTCTAGGTCCATGATGTTAAAATCTTCATTTATTGCCAAACGGTGGTGGCACATGCCTTTAATCCCAGCACTTGGGAGACAGAGGTAGGCAGATCTCTGTGAGTTCGAGAAGAGCCTGGTCTTAAGAGCTAGTTCCAGGACAGCTAGGACTGTTACACAGAGAAACCCTGTTGCAAAAAAAAAAAAAGAAAAAAAACTTCATTTATACACAATAATGTTTCTATAGGCATTAATATGTATCTATTATTAAATGGCTTGATTCTTGTTACTAGGATTAAATAATATCAAGGACATGTTCAACATACTTAATTGTACAATAAACCCAAAATTATATAATCAATAAGTATCATAGAGCTTAGCCAAAGGATTTGCAAAGATACACTTTGAGGTGTATGTAATTTTCAAATATATGCCTATATGGTGGCATATGCCTCTTTAAAGGTAGAGACTGAAGCATTGCAAATTCAACACTAGTGTAGGCTACATAGTGAGACCCAGTCTCAAAACTGCAGATAGAGCATGGCCTAAACGGAATAAACAGTATTTCGGAAATGTGAACTCTTTGTATGGAAGCTTTGTCATTCAGTGGGAGCATGTTCTCATAACTTTCTGTGTCAAGTCCTTGGTGGTGGAGTATATCAAACCAGTTCAAACCATTTATCCTTGAGCTGAAGTTCAGGAACTCTGAGTTCTCCACCTGCCATCTTATCCATCAGTGTGATTGATCAGCCTTTAGTGAGTTCCTACATGGCTATTTTTAAGGATAGGCTTTCTGGCATATAGCTTGTTCTTTCATAGAGCTCTTCAGCTCTGGGGAAAAGAAAGCTCAGATTGTAGCATGATGTGGGGTATAGGACTCTTACCTTGAAATTGTGGGAAGAATTGATAATGGAGGTATGTGAAAAGGTTGGAGTTGTCATGTGGAGTTTGTGAGGAGCACTTACGTAAGGACACATAGTTAATATAATGTCTATAGAAGGAAAATTGTATGTGTGGACAGGAGGAAAAGTATGAATGGACCTTCAGATTTTGAGGGATGTTTTCAAAGTCTTTTATCACATTATTTCATCGACTGAGATATGAAATCTGCCCTTAGCATTGACCATAGGACAGACAATAACTGTGAGGCACCATCGAACTGTGCAAAGTTAATAATATGGGACAAATCAGGGTATGTGAGTTTATGTGCAGACTGAATGGTGGGTGAAAGGGAGTGTGTGGCTTGACATCTTTCATCTCTCAGAGCTTTGGGATTGGTGATTAGTTCTTACCACCAATTAGTTAATTATGTAAGATAAAAGCAAACTGGCCACTAAAGTACAATTCCATTTTATACATAAAATGATTATACCTGTTAAATGTATTCATGTATAAATCCAATATGCATAGGGATTAACAAATAAATTGAGGCTTAGAGAAGAAACTGAGCAAATAGTTAATGCTATATATACAATGAAAAAGTAAGAATCTCACAAAATTATAAAGTGATTTTATATTGTAAAGAAATATCTTGTGGCAGCATGTTTACAAATGCTGTTACATTGAGCATAGCACCACCACACCCACTTTAAGAGATTATAATGGCTGAGGTTCTCATTGTAAAGTAACCAATGACACTTGCTATACTGCTATATTGCCTCGTTTCTCACCTGATTCTGTTTCTCTCCTTTGACTGAGGCAACTAATAACATTTACTGTACTTAGACATTCTTAAAGGGAACTAATCCTGTTAGATAACATTTTAAGTAGAAGCCCTTGGTATAATCGTGGCTTTATTTTTATACATATATATGTATGTATGTATATTATATGTAGGCATATGTATGTATATACATAATGTATAATGTATATGCATGGTATATATATTAATTCACAGAATCAGGTTGTCTTTTCCAAGAATAAAATCTCTTTCACTACTTGCAGTCTGATTGAACGATAAATTCTGAGCCCACTAGGAGATGAACCAATAGTCTTCTTACAGAGGGTGTTCTTACTGATATCTATCTTTATCATCTATATCTATGTACATATGTAAAGGGAATTTCTCAGAGGGACTTACAGGCTTTGGCCTAACGAGTCCAACAGTGTCTGTTCCCAAATGGAAAGTGTGAGAATCAAGTAGCTGTTCAGTGTCACAAGGTTATCTGTCTCAACTGGTTTTAGAATATGTCAGAATCCTGAAGAAATGGGCTCTGATAATAGTGAATTAAGAATGAGGACAAACAGGCAAAGAATACAACTTTATTTCTTCTTCATATGTTGCTACAGGAAGATGTAGACTAGAATTTTTTTTCCTTTTTCTTTCTTTTTCTTTTTTCAGAGACAGGGTTTCTCTGTGTAACAGCCTTGGCTGTCCTAAAACTCTCTCTGTAGACCAGGCTGGCCTTGAGTTCACAGAGATCTGCCTGTGTCTGCCTTCCAAGTGCTGGGATTAGGCATGGATGATCATCACCTGGCTTCTAAATTCCTTTTTAGAGTTAATTTTATTAAATATCAATTATAAGTAATACACATTTACAACAAAATATGTAGTCAAATGAATCAGCACATATACTTATATGCTCCAGTCTTCTGTGATCAAGATATATTTACATTCACATAAAGGTTATTGAAATTATAAGATGCTTTAAAGAATAGATCCAGCATCTATATCAGCATCATTATTTGCAATTCAGTTAGAAAATTAGAAAACAGTTATAGAAAAACTGCAGTGTTATCTAGCTGAGTATTGTCAAGACTTTTATTGACAGAGAAGTGAGAAGAATATTAAACATAAAACCCGCACAAAAGCAGCAATGTGTGTGTAAAGGAAAGTGCACAGAAATGAAGAGCAATCTGTTGACAGTTCAATAGAAACCATTTTGTCAGTTTATTGATTTAAGGTGCATTGTCTGACCTCAAATGATCCAGATTCAAGGTGGGTCTTCCTACCTCAATTGACCTGATTAACTAAAAATCCCTCGCAGCTGTATCCATTCTTTTAGGTGTTTTTAAATTCCAGATGTAGTGAAGTTAACAAACAAGGATAGCCATTACAGATACCAAAGGTACGGTAGAAGTATAACTTAGAATTTTCAGACCCTCAAAATCCTAAACTTAGAAATGTAGAACTGAAAGCTGTAGGATTTCTCAATTGCCCATGGTCCTACCCTGGTTTCACTGCCCTGCGGTTTCTGCCACTGCAGATTAGATTTTCTTTTATAGCATAACTTCCTAATAACTTTTTTCTCTTCCTTACAAAATTTTCTTTGCATACCTTCCAGAGTTGAATGGAATGTCTTACAGTTGACACTGTTTTTTGTTCTATCTTTGATTCCATACTTTCACACCATAGACACACAGGTTACATTTACAAGTCTGTCATTGATTATCGTGTAGTCTGTCTCTCCAGAAACATGGAAACCCCATGTCTTTGGGCAGCCTTTGCTTCAGTTTCAATAATTACTCACATTGAACTCCCAGGGTTCAGCAGAATGGAGGAAAAGTATCTAAAACCTTGGTGCATAATTGACTCTTGTGGTTTCCAGATGTGGAGGTATGGTTTTATTCAAAAAGAGTTCCAACATCTGACATTGCAACAGCTTCCAAGCTGATTTCTTAAAAGACTTAATTCCCTCTCCAAAAAAAAAGTATGTAACCTGCTGTCTTCTGATATTTCTTAAGATCAACTGCTAAAAGGTTTCATGTTCATCTAATACTTACATACTTTTCTGCAAATGTTTTTCACAGATTCTTTTTACCACATTAGGGACATTGTGTGTGTGTGTGTGTGTGTGTGTGTGTGTGTGTGTGTGTTTATGTGTGTATGTGCATGTATAGCCTGAAAACTTTTTAGTGATTAATCCTTGAAGTCAAGAATCCTAGTATTTTTGCAGTGAGATTTAAATGTTTCTCCAAGGTATTTTAATATACCCTAGTGTAAATGTCACCAAATTTGACTTGTTCCCTGATGTTCCCTGAGATTCTAACAGGGCTGGATCCCAATCTACCAAGTTAGCCTCTTACAAAACCTGCAGAAGCAACTCATCTTGGAGAGAGCATGCTGTTGGACATGAAGCACTATCCTTTATCTCATCCTGGAAGTAAAAGAAGAAGTCCTGTTTTTAGAACTCTATATAAACTCTTGGGTAATTGCAGAAAACTATGATCCTTAGAAAACACTGGCATCTTCAGGAGAAAATAGAGATTCATCGTCCCACTCCACAGGTACAGGAGCAGAATCCCTGTAGATGAGATTCAGGAGACTACATCTTGAATAAGCTCTGTGTGTGATTCTTATGTTCAGCCAAGTCTGGGAACTGGAGCAGATTTGCAGAACACACACACACACAGACACACACACACATATACATATATATATGACTAATTATTTAACCAGAAACAAGCTTTGGTAATTCTGTATTTTAAATGGATATTCTTATATTAGGAATTTTCAGATTCATTGGATGCATTGTGAAATTCATCTCTAGAACTTTTGGAAGGAGTGCCCTCTTTATTTATCTCACTTAGAAATTCAACATAGAAACTGTCTAATAAATGTTAAAGTATGACTTCCTGCCTCGGTGACACATTAAAATGACCCGATTTACTTAGACCAGGGCAAGGATAGATTCTTGGGGCTGGAGTATTTTATTACTTCTGAGTATTTTGAGCATTAGCAGAATATTTTCTTAAGCATAGTTAGAACTGTGATCCTAGCTGTATTGGAATATTCTTTAAACTACTTGGGGAATTTAGTTCTAATGCATTTCATTAATATCACCCAGTCTGCTTATCATTTCACATCTATCAAGTGACAGTAATAAATATTTGTACATATCATATAGTTGTTAGACAGTATCCTGAAGTATCAGATTTACCTGAATATATAAAATGCTGCTTCCATTTGAGAAAAATTACCTACATTATTAAAGGCATTCATCAGAAAATAATATATACATTTATGTTTCATGTCTTAGTTTATTTTTTGTTATTGTAAAATGATGAAGACTGTGTACTTTATAAATAAAAATGGCTCAGACCAGGAATGTTATTGAATACTCTCTAGATTTGAGAAGATGAAGCAGGAGGATAACAACTTTGAAGATATTGTGTAGTGAAATCTTTTTAGGAACCCAAAGGAAACAAACTTAATCCAAGAGCATGGTGCAAGCACCTGCTGGGTTCAGTGAGGGCCTCATGATGGGAAGAAGAGAGTTCTAGACAACCAGAGAGCCAGATACTAGGCCTCCGATCCCTCTAGCAGCTCCCTCACACAAAGATTGCAGCGTACAAGAACTGTGCTAATTCTTTATAAAGGTGATGCCCATATGACCTTTCACCTCCAGTAGGTTTTTGTTTATTCACATATTTAAAACACTATATTTTTATAAACATTATCATATATGTTTCCCTTCCTCAGCTCCTTTCAGATACTCCCCTGTCCTTACACACTCAATGTTTTGTTCTCTCTCTCTTCTAAAACAAATTAAATGCAGAAACATAACACAGCAAAACAAATACACGAAATCGTGGAGTTTGGTTTGTCTTGGCTGAATACCTCTGCATAAGGGACTGCCCTGAAATATGGTTGATATACTAGTGTTATGTCTTTGAGGAGCATTGATTTTCCTTCTCCCATTAGTTATTAATTGTGAATAGTTTCTTGGCTAGGGGTGGGAATTTGTGCCTATTTCCCCTTCTCAGAGCTGGGATTTTTTTCTTACTTGAGTGTAATAGGAGATTGCTTATTTGTTTCCTGGCCACCCAGACCCGAATAATCACACAGAAACTATAATAATAACTATACTGTTTGGCTAATAGCTTGGGTGCATTACTAGCTAGCTCTTACATCTTAAATTAACCCATTTCTAAATCTTTATATCACCACAAGGCTGTGGCCTGCTGGTAAGGTTCTGGTGTCTTTCTCGTTTGGCAGCTATATAATGTCTCCCTGATTCTGCCGCCTTTTCCCTGTATTCAGTTTAGTTTTGCTTGCCTAGCTCTATTGTGCCCTGCCATGGGCCAAATCAGCTTCTTTATTAATCAATGGTAATAAAACATATTCACAGCATACAGAGAGGAATCACACATCACTTGAGCTTGTGCAGGTGTTTTGTGTGCTATCACGGTCTCTGTGAGTTCATGCGTACATCAGCCTTATTGTGTCTGGGACATACTGTTTCCATGAAGATACCCACCACCTCTGGCTCTTAGAATCTTTCTTCCTTCTCTTCTTCACAGATTACTGAACTTTGAGGGGGGGGAGGCTATGATAAGACATTCCATTTAAGGCTGAATACTCTAAAGTCTTTCACTCTTGTCTCACTGTCCAGTACGGATTTCCATGTTAATGACAATATATTGCAAATAGAAGCTTCTTCGCTGATGATTGAGTGATACACTGGTCTCTCTTTATAAAAATGCATCATTAGGAGTTGTTGTATTGCTGTGTTCATTTAACAAAGTAATAGTAGTTTGCTTTCCCTTAGGCCCCATGACCTTTCCAGTTTGAGATTCTTGGCCCCATTAACAATATCAGCTATTGATACCAATCTCATGGAGCAGGCCTTAAATCCAATCAAAAACTGGTTCATTACTCCACTTCTCAAAGGTTCTACTTGTTCTCAGCATTATCATACTACAAACACATCTCTGAGCCCATGAAACATTAAAAGATACACCCAGAGCACACTTTAATCAATGAAAATCATTCATTTGAAATAAGTAACATTGGATATTGGGAATAGATTTTTCAAGTTACTAAATGCCCTCATAGAATCAATTCAGTCCTTCATAATCTTCTAAAGTAGATGTAGTGATGATATCTAGCTCCTGGACAACTTAAAAGCTGCAGACACAGGATCATTCAACCTGAGTCATCCAGGCCAGGGTCCCAGGTATGTGTTGTTCTAACATGAAGCTCTTCACTATCTTCTAGAGGAGACAGATTTCTTTCTAATTATCAGTGAATGACTAAACTGCTTATTTTTATGCATTGCTTGCAAAAGTATATTTTATTCCAAGGAAGATGATGATTCAGAATTATAGGGGTTTGGGTACGAATTCTAAATGTTAGGAAACATTTTGTACATGTAAATTATCACTCTCTGATTTTTCATTTGTGTGATCTATCTTGAATGCTCAAAACTCAAAGTTTAAGTATGCATATAAATACATATATAATATATAGTATATATATATATGAATATCCTTCCAAATACAGCTAAAGTTTTGGGAAATTTTGAAATTTTGAGTCTTATAGATACATAGAGTTTTATTGTTATTTTTGGCCATAAATTTAAACAAAAGGAATGATTTTTGGCTTATGGCAATAAAACACACTAGAGGCAATTTATGTGTTAATCCAAATGAATTCTTATTAGTCATTCAGAACATGATGTTTCATATTTTAAAAGTACATGCCTTTGCATTTTATAACATTTAGAAAAAGTTTTCAGTTGTATGCATGTCTTTTTACTTTGTCTGAGAAGACAAATCAAGTAATGTGTTGATGATTTTATAGGGATTGGGTGTAATGGTTCATTTTATATGTCATCTTGGCTAGATCATGGTGTCCAGATATTCAGCCACATACATAGATGAGGACGAGATTAGTATTCAAATCATTGGACTCTTCCTAGTATATATTCAAGTGTGAATGGGCCACATGCAATCAGCAGAGAGATCCTGCAGGCAAAGAACGCGCATCCCTAAGGGACAGAGTTTGGCAGCATCAGACTTCTGCCCACCACCTGCAGTTTAACTCCCTCTTCGATTTGCTGCATGCTCCCTTCCCCTGTAAACATTATATTTTCCAGACTCTAAAATTTCCGTGAACCTATTCATGCATCCTGCTTCCTTTTTACATGGTTATGTGAGTATAAATAGATTTTGGAGCTATTATTAATTAATAGCCTATACATGTAAATTATACACTGTATTTTTCTTAAAGTGATGTTACTTGATTACTCAAAATTTGCTGCTAAATAGCTTTTTTTACAAATAGATTTCCAAATATTTCTGAACTTGACTGTATAAGCATATGTATTCATATGTATGTGCAAAAAATATAATCTCTTCATTTAGAGAATCTGTCTACCACACTCTTCATTATTCTCATTACTTAAAAAGTTTGTCCATTTGTTTGTAAAACAACTTACTCAGATAACTTTATTCGCTGATTTTTTTATCAGACTTTTAGAGAACATTGAGTTATAGATATGATTTTTTAGCTTAAATTATTTCTAGTCAAGTTTTCTATCTGAAATTATCCCATTTATCTTTAACTATGTTGTACCTTTGGGCTTTTTACCTTTCTTTATTCTACATAACTTTCTTTCCTTCTTTCTCCATGGCAGCTGGTCCCTGGTATCTTCCTCTCCTTCTCCTCTTCTCACTCCTCCTGTTCTTCTCTTGAGCGTAGATTTCTCCTCCTAGTTATTCTCTCTGCCTGGTGACCCCACCTGTCTCTCTCTCTCCTGACTAGCTATTGGCCATATAGTTCTTTATTAGACCAATGAGGTGTTTTGGACAGGCAAAGTAACACAGCTTTGCACAGTTAAATCAATGCAACAGAAACAAAGGCAATACACCTTTGCATAATTAAGCAAGTACTTTACAGCATAAATAAAAGGAGTATGTCTTAAACTAATATTCCAAAATCTGATGGCACCAAATTCTACCACCTTAGTACTAGTGATGTTTATCAAGATATAAGGTAATTTTGTAGGTGCTATATGGAAATCATAAGACAGATATTCAATACTGGAATTGTCTGTTCTTTGAAAACTTATGATATCATAGCATTCTTTGAGTACCTTTGTCTTCTAGTCTAAATGAAATATTTTAGAGAAATGTCAGTGGAATCCCCTATAGTTCACAGTTAGCCCACAGTAAGCAAATGCTACAGAATGCTAGGACCTACTTATAGAAAGAAGATGTGAGCTCCCATTAGAACAAGCACACTGTCTCAAGTAGGTGGACCAACCCCTCGCTGTCCTGACTTCCTTGCTCATCTTTTCCCTCCTTCTTCCCTTCAACTGGACCTTGGGAGCTCAGTCCATTGCTCTGATGAGGGTCTCTGTCTCTATCTCCATCTGTCGAAGATTCTATGGTGATATTTGAGATAATCATCAGAGTGATGGTGGGGCAAGGCCAGTTCAGGCACCCTTTCTTCTGCTGCCCAAGGACCTAGCTGGGGACATCCCTGTGGACACCTGGAACTGAATGAGCATGTGATCAAACCGGACTCCCTGAATGTGGCTGACAATGGGGGCTGACTGAGAAGCCATTGATAAA
>LOEQ01003820.1:80965-93741 GCA_001685075.1 Bramus lutescens
CTATCTATCTATCTATCTATCTATCTATCTATCTATCTATCTATCTATATTCCAGTTTACTGATTCATGGCATTCATGAGTATGTGAATGAGTGGGTATCTGTCTTGTTCTTTCATTGGGAACCTTTCTTCCTGTTTTTGTCTTATTCTAATATGTTAGGTTTTTTGTTTTTTCTCTATTATTTTTTTATTGTGTCCCCTTAGAATCCTGTTTGTTTTCTAATGAGAAACAGAAAGGTGGTGAATCCATAAGGGAGGAGAGGTGGGGAGAAACTGGGAGAAGTAGAAAAAGGAGAAACCTTAATCAGAGTTAATCATGTAAGAAAACAAAATTACTTTACAATAACAGAGGAACAAAAGATTTCTTTATGTGTTCCTCACTCTGGAGATGCCATGGTAGTTAGCTTTGAAAACTGAGAATGCAGGACAAAAGTAACGTAAGTGAGTCACAGGGGTGTCCTGGTGGAAGCAGTGCTTTCTACCTGCTTTGATCAGGAGCAAGCTCCATGGAAAGAACGGGGGTGAACACATTTGTTGCATTGTTGCTTTTCTGTAGTTGGTGTGGGGAGACTTAATTTCAACACTTGTTTTATTGTTGCTGCTGCTGTACGAGGAATTGCAGGAATGTACTCTCTGGTTCACAGCCATAAATTTGTCATGTTTTTTGGAGACAGTGGCTAATGATATGGTCTTGTATATCAAGAGTTGTGCTATCATGTACATTTGTGCGAGAACCTGAACCTGATGCCAGTGAAGTAGTAGACGTGGTATGAAAAATATTCAGCTTCTTTTTAATCACATGAGAGTTTGCATTACGTTTTTCTTTAACTATGAGAAAAATGCTAAAATGGGAGAGTGATTATTGCAGCCAACTAATAAGAAATATATTAGGGCTCTGGATTATCTGTTACTTAACTTTTTAGTTAGCAGTTTTAAATATTGGCAATTTTGTATGTTATTGTGTGTTTGTGTTTGAAATAGTTTCAGAAAATTACACAAGCTGTCTCTATTAAATGTTTTCTTTGCAAATTTTTAAATTATTTTTGGAATTGTTACAATTAGGAAGTGATGTAGTAAAAGTTAAGAGAAAAATTCTTAAAATTTATATGGCTATTACCGTATTAGATCAAAGAGGAAGAGGTCTGGGGAGAAGGGTTGGTCAGTGAAGTCCTTGCAGTACAGCATGAAATCCTAAGTTCACATCTCCAGCATCTATGAACACTGCAGCAGTAGCTCTGTCCCTGTGGCTGCGGAGGTGGAGACAGAAAGGTCCCTTGGTCCACCTGTTCAGTTATTTTAGTGAAATTAGTTCTGTGAAAGCACTTGTCTCCAAAAGTAAAATGGAAAGAGATTGAAGAACAAACCTCCATCAGTGTCTGGCACCCACATCCACCTATGTGTGAATGCATACTTGCTTATACACACATAGGGATACACACATAGACATACAACTGAACAAATACAAACAAAAGAAATTCTTGAATATTTTAGGTATATAAATAGAGGGAACGTACTGTATAGAATTTGGTATCATAGCAATAAACTGTTTCTTTTTAGTCAGGGTTCTGTAGGAATTGATTATTGTAGTCTGTTCTTATCTAAAATGAAATGAGTAAAGGTAGACTCATAAAGTTTATTAGTTTCAAGAGTTCATTGCCTGTTGATCAGTTTTTTAATGATGGTAGAAATTCCAAAAGGAAAATATTCATAAATAGGACATTTGTGACACAACTAATTACAACTAAGAGAAGAAAAATAGTTTGGGTATGTAAAGCCACTGAATTAAAATAATTGTATAGGTCATACTCTAGTTCAGATATAGTCCAGGTAAATTTCTTAACCATGGCACCTATCTACCCAACAGGGGAACTCTGGCTCTCATTTTAAATAGTCTCTTTTAGACTGAGTTCGTGTAGCTGTATCCAAAGTGGACCTCACATGTCAATTTCATATGTTATAGTGGCAGGTTTTGATGTATTTTTTACTTATAAGTTGTCTGTGCTTTAGGTCTCATTTGATGAATTAAGCAGACGTGCAGTCACAGGTATTGCCTGACCACTGCTGACAAAGTCAAACTGTCTCCAGCTTCCTCATCTTGAAAGAAAGAGGTGTTCCAAGGCAAATTGCATTGTCTATAGTCCTAATCTTGTTTTCTTTACAAACTATAGTTTAATGAAGAGAATTTAGACAGATACTTTATTCAGACTCTTCTGGTGCATATAGGTTATTCACCTAATATTTGTGATGCCCTCAATATGACTTTAGTATGTAGAATAGCTGATAAAACTTCTGTAGAAATCTGATTGCTTCTGGAGGGTCATGCTTGCTTCAGAGAGGAATGTACTATAGCTGATTTAATTCAACATTTGCATGTTCATCATCACTAACAATAACACTAATAATAATGCCATAATCACAGCAGGAAGGAAGACAGCTAATGTTGAAGACTAGCAAGGTTAGAAGAGCTTCGATGGTATCTGCCAGCTGTAATACAGCAGGGGAAAAGGTTGTGTACCGAATACCATTACCTCTGTCCTGCTGAGACTGAATGATGTCCTGCTTCTTACTACCAAACAATATCAACCTTTTATTTTCTTTCTCTGGATTCCATAGTTGTGGTCAAAGTACATTGGTTTTTTTTCTGTGCACAATTCGTATCTCAGCAAAGAAGAAAATACTAGAAGTCAACTAGAAGAGCATATGCATTAGGATCTGATCCCCTGCAAATTATATTTCCTTATGTTGGGGAATTCCTAAAGAGGAAGAGACTTCAAATGACTGGAAGTTGTAATGTTTAATTTTATGTGAAATTGACTATGTTGTAGGGTGCTTGGATTAAATGTTATTCCTGGTTGAATCTGTGAGGGTATTTCTAGATGAGATTTAAATGTGTCCGGAAATTAGATTGTTCTTCTTAATGTTAGTGGATATTGTCCAATTTGTTGAAGGGATACATTGAACAAAAAGGCAGGAGAAGCAATTCATTCATTTTTCTTATTGCCTGCCATGTTGTACTAGAATATGAGTCTTCTGCTAGAGGCCTGAGATTTATACCATTAGCTACCATGGTTCTCAGGATTTGGAACTCATTTGTAATTATACCATCATCCTGATCCTAGCTTGTATATATCAGATAATCATCATATGGCCAAATTCCCTTTCATAAATCTATTACATATCTTGTATGTTATCATACCATCATATTTGTATCTGTTATACATTTCTAAAACACATCCACTAGTAGAAATTTATGTAGAAATTATGAAAATTATAAGCCTACATATTCTAACAGTTGTGATTATTTCTGAAGACAGTAGCAAAGCACATGTGTGATTTTCATGAGTTATGGGACAGAGATGGGGTTTCTCAAAAGCAGCATAAATATTTATTTAGGATATTTGGATAATGTCTTTTCTTATATAATGAGTGGGTGACAGTGTTATCTTCTGAGGACTGGATTTGGCAAGTAAACCAGAACATTAAGTGTTTGTAAACATTGCCTAAATAGAAACTCACAATCCAAGACTATTTAGGTTTCTTGGTCCTGGGAGCCTGCACTCTCAGTCACATTTGCAAAGCTCTCTAGCCTACAGAAACAAAGGCACTATTCAGAAAATGGGTAAGTTGAAACAGGTGAAAAATTATGTGTTAACATAGTTGGAAAAAGCTCGATTGTTTTAAAAATGCATCCAATCTGGGAAGAAAAAACTTCTGTTTCTTTGAGTGCCCACAGTTACTTAGTAATGAGGTGCATGAATCTCTTGGGAGACTTAATAACTTCTCACATACTCGAATTAGATTGGACACTGCCACCTTCTTCCCTGTCTATATTAATTTCCATGCATCACATTTTAATTCAGCCATGGCTACAATCTCAGCTTTCCTAAGATATGATAGAATCAGAAGGAATATAATGCAATACGGAACTGTGAAGTACTCCAAGCTGCCTTGACATAACATAGGTACAGAACCACGCAGGTAGATGGCCAGTGGAATTCTAATGGGATGTTCATGGGTGATAGTATTTAAGGGTACTTTTCTAAGAAAGTTTGGTTGTTGAGTGTCTCACGAACTGGAAAATTCTAGACCCAAAATCTAGGGAAACATTTCAAGATACACAGGGGACCATTCTCCTTAGCTTGGGAGCAAGTAAATTTGCGATTTTGTTGATCATTTATTTATTTGATTATTTGTAATATTTATTTGTTTTAATTTTATGTGTAGGTATGAGTGCCTTCATGTATGTGCAGAGGCCAGAAGAAGGTGGCAGGCCCTCTGGTACAAGAATTACAGATAATTGTGAGCCATCATGTAGGTAATAGGGACTGAGCCTGGGGCCTTTGCAAGAGCAGCAACTTTTCTTAATTTCTGGGCTACTTCTACAGCCTTGATTATTATTATTATTATTGTTATTTTTAAGACAGGGCCAATCATAGCTTAGCCCTGCTTATTCACTGTGTAGTCTTTGCACTTCTGTCTTCCTATCTCTGGGATTACACTCACTGTGCTCCCAATTCCCAAACAGTTCCTGTGGGGTCGAGCCATCAATCCCAGGGCTTTGTGCATGTTAGAGAAGCACTCTGCCCACTGCTCTACATCTGCAGCTTCTGCTCTGTGATTCCTCTTCCTTGGTCTGGCACACATGTACAATCTTCCTAAACCACCAAATCACCTTGCAAACTCAACTTTGACAGTCATTAAATACCAGTTCAAGAGGAAAACATAAAACATGTTTTTCTTATATGACTATGAGAAAATAGAGACCTCTATTGCCTAAGCTGTCTTATTTTTGAGCTGCTAGAGCAAAATTCTATCAAATGAAATAACTGGAATATAATTTTAAGGGATATGCCGGCAGGGAGTCTATGACTAAGTAACCTGCAGACTTCCTGTCTTGTGAGAGCTCAATTACTGGTTTGCAGATTGTTGCTTGTGGTGTTTCTATGGTGGAAGCGGGTCATCAGGTTACTTTTGTGAAGTCACTTTTTCACAAAGGTATCACCTTCATTAACTAATCATTATCCCAATGGTTCAGCTCCAAATATTGTATCACTTTGGGAACTAGCATTTCTACATATTCATTTTAAGTATCTACAATAGTCCAGGTCCAATTACGAAACAGGTATCTCAAGGCAGAGCATATTATGAAGATAATAGGATTTTGTATTTTGATTATACAGAGAAATATATTTATTATACATCTTCATATATGTGTATATACTTTTCATATATATTCAAAAATATAAATATATATATATAAACCTATAGATATATTTATAAACACATACCCACATAACTTAGGTTATATTCTTAATTTTGTACTTTCTACGCCAATGGTTCTTTTATTTGCAAATATTCATCCTTCTACTCATATATGCCTTTGTGCATGTATGTGAGTGTATGACTGTGCATGTGTATGAGTGTAATATACGTGCATATGGTATATTGCTTGGAGGTATGCTGGCACACACTGTGTGTGTTTGTGCGTGTATGAAGATACCAAAGGAGACAGTCAAGATGCCCACTCTGTCACTGTTACTTCTCTGAGACAAAGCCTCATGCTCATCATGGAACTGTGACAGGGGCCAGCAAGCTGCAGCAATTTTCTTGTTTCTGTCCCCTACAGTACTGTGGTTACAGGTGTGCGCACAACCGTGCCTGGATTGTTGCGTAGGTGCTGGGATACAAACTCATGCTAGTGCAATAAGTACCATTATCCACTGAGCCATGTACCCAGTTCCACTCCATTAAAAACATCTAGATCCACTATATGAGACAAAAAAACCCAAACAAACAAACATGTAACATTTGTCTTTCTCAACCTAGTTTATATTAAGTAAAATAAGTTAAGCATCTTGATATGGAAAGAATATACTGAGGTGTTCCAGCAGCATCTTTGTGAATGAAAGAAAATGACAAGACATAGATCCAACACAGAATATGGTCCTGGAAGCAGAGGTGAGAGTCAGATGACAGTTGTATTTGAAGGAAGAAGAGGGGTGCTCAATAATTCAAGAGATTCCTCCAAACTGAGAAGCATGGGAGGTAGACACCCTACTCTCCAACATGTGCCGGGACAAGCTCTACTACCTCTGAGTATTAGTCCAGGCACATTTGCTTTTGAACTTTTGACTTTTATACGTGCAAGATAATTTGTACTATCCAAGTAACTTTATTTGTGGTAATCCATCACAGATGATGTAGCACACGAGATACAAGTCTGAAGTTTCAAAACTGTTCAGTCATTCAGTGAGGTTTTGAAATCAATCTTTACCTCCTGTGCTAAACTTATGTAACGCCCGGAATCTCAGACGGATAACTACACCATCATGTTTTTACCACCCCCAGGTTTGCGTAAGGCAGAATTAAACCCGCCAGTGTTCAAGCAGATGCATTTTCACTGTGAAATGCTTTTCAAGTGAGCTTGTTGCGATTACCTCCAAAACGCTTCCAGACTTTGGCAGACACATGCAAATCTAGTTTCATGGTGAAGATTGAAATGCTCTAAATCACCAAAGATTAGCATTCTTGGTGCAGGGAGTTCAGGGCCATTGGCTGACTGCTCATCAGGAGTCAGGAGTCTATGTTCTCCCCAGATCTAAACAAAGAATTTAATACCTGGGGTAAAATCGTGGGCTCCTCAGAACGGGTAGACCATCAAGCAATCTCTTGGGTTTTTTTGTTGTTGTTGTTGTTGTTGTTGTTGTTTTTGATAGAACTCCACACCAATTTGATGCCCCTCCCTTCTTTGTCAGTTGCCCCCTCCTATCTTATTCATCTCTTCACCCTGATTGTTCTCAGCACAGGAGATAACAAAGGCTAGGAAGATGACATCTCAGCTGCTAAGTGTCTTCTCTTTACAGTGCAGCATCTATACGGGAATGTTATCTCTGTCCCTCCAGCCTCTTCCCTGTCTGCCTGCGCTCTGCTGACTCTGCACAGTCATACTCAGGACCTAATGGTGCATTTTTAAACCTAAAGCAGCTAGGCATCATCTTGCCTTTAACATGCTCTTCTTCCGGATGCAGTAAATATTCATTTTATGATACTTTATTAGATTTAATTAAAGGCACATGAACTGTTCCCACATAAACCGGACAGGCATGGTTCTAGTTTACGCTGAAACTGATTGTCGACTGGCCACAGAGTCAGAGAAGAACACCGAGGAAATAAACAGTACACCTGCTTATATCGTTTCCAGTGTTTGTGGAAGCACCTGTTCCTATATATGATTAACACAAATAATAACTTTTTTGTAAATTATTTTATCCCCCGGATATATTAGCCTCTCTGTTTGGTTTTATTTAATGTTAAGAGTCAAAGCCATAGATAATGTGCCTGCCTTAGGGAGATAAGGGTAGAAGTGGATGAGAGGGAAGTAGGGGTTGTATCTGATGAAAGCACATTATACGCATATATTAAATTCTTAAATAGCAAGTGAAATTAAACGTTGAGCACTTGTTCCTTCAGTGTTAAGCACCGTTTCCCTTCCCAGTTCTAAAGCTATTACAACTGCCCTTTCATGTACTAGAAGAACGAAGGCAAACAGGTTGAAGAAAGAAAGGTGTAGTGGGAGGGTGCTTGTTGGTTCCCGGCCGCCCGGCTAGCTTAGACCCACAATAATCACACAGGAACTATATTAATTAAATCACGGCTTGTCCTATTAGCTCGAGCTTCTTATTGGCTAACTCTTACATATCAATTTAACCCATTTCTATTAATCTGTGTATCATCACGTGGCAGTGGTTTACTGGCAAAGTTTTGGCATGTCTGACTCTGGTGGTGGCTCCATGACATCTCTCTGACTCCGCCCTTCTTTCTCCCAGCATTTAGTTCAGTCCTCTCTGCCCTGCTCTGCTCTGCCCCACCGGCCTCTGCTATAGACTAAGAGCAGTTCTTTATTCAATAATGGTAATCATAGCATACAGAGGGAAATCCCACATCACAAAAGGAAGAACAGTGCTGGGGAGGAGAAAAGGAACGAGAAGGAGGAAAATTTATGTTTCATTAAAAATAAGGATTTAATTTCTAGAATATTCTCTGATCTCCTAGTGGAGAACCAGAAACCCATTGCCCATGGCTTTTGAGCTTTCTGTATACAGTATCCCTATTCACAATCATTGGGGTCTAACTCTGTACCAGATCTGCTACCTCCAGAAGAGACGGCTCTGCCCTTAACCTCTCCATGTCTCTTAAATGGATTCAAATGGATTTATACTTTGTACCTTCTTTGCATAAGTGATTTTTCTCAGGGTCACTCAGAGCTCTGCATTGTGTCCTCCTACTGCCATTCAGCATTTCTCACCCTCTCATAATTTGTGATTCATGTTCATTTCATAGGTTAAAGAATCTCCTATTTTCTTTGTAATTTTGAACCAGCAATGATCAGATTAATAAAACAGTTCTATTTATCTTACTTTATTTGCGAATTTGAAGTTGCTTTCACAAATATTGATAGCTTAAATATATCAAAGGAAATTTTATTAAATATGATTTTATGTAAAGTATGTGTCCAAATTGTTTCATTGATGCTCATTTTCTTGTTCAGTCTTCACAGCAACATGTAGTAGTTGGTTAGAATCCCTCATTTTATAGATGGAGTGTGTGAGAGTCAGAATCAGCAGAAGAATATAATTTTGAGTTCAGATTATCAATTAGCTTTATCCTTTTATAAAATTTTGCTAGCATATTAAAATCTAACAATATTAAATTATTAAATGAATTTGGTATGTTAGGCATCACACTGGGTTATTACCACAACCATCTGTGATTTTTAGATGAGGAAAGAAAGCATTGCCATAATCAACTATCCAACTTTCCACTCTTTTAAGTATAGAATAAGTAATCACATAATTGGGTCCTGTTGTCTTGAACCTAAGATGCCACACTGTGATGAGCCATTCAGGTAACATTACAATTAAAGGCATGAATGGAAAATTTTAATGAGGAATTCAATTGGTGGAACTACTTTAACCCATACCATTTTTGGTTAGCTTTTACTGTTTGTCAGGGGTGTGTGTGTGTGTGTGTGTGTGTAGTGAGGAAGGTAAAACAGAGGTTCATAGTCCTCCTTTAAGTATTACAGACATACAGATTATCCCTAATTTGAATTCTGAAAGTGTTTTAGCTTCCACATGATATTTAAAGGGATTTGATTTTATGAATATTTCAGTTTGGGGATGTTTGAATCAATCATGCTTGTAAATATTCAAAAGTCCAAACAAAACAGAAACCAACCTCAGGATCTGAAAGGCATCTTGTTCTAAGTGTTTCAGGTAGAAAACTTCCTAGAGAGCTAGGAAGATAAAGAAGAATTAGAAAGATCAGTAGCTGTATTCGCTGGGTGCAGAAAGAAAACTAACAGTCACAGAAAAGACACAAGCTCTTCCTAGCTCCCGTCATGATTTGGGCATCTGCAGCAACTCTTACTGGAGCAGTTGCTACAAATTCTCAATATTAAGAACCTGTGATTTGTTTCCTTGATGTTAACCATGAGGCTGTTTTATGGATTGGGATTTCTAGTCCATATCCTATTCTTGTTGTTTTAAGCATTTTTGAGTCACGAAAACAGGAGTTCCTTTCACATAATCATTTACCCAGTTCCCATGGTGTATCATGACTAATTTAGAGTACATATCTACTTTCTGAGTTTCCAAAAGGTGCTAAAGGGGAAATTCTCGACTGAAAATTATAGAAAGTTCAGCCTTGACTATGCAAGTATAGTAGATCCAGATAGACACAGGTGCAGATGGTAGTGAGGTGTCCCTGTGATATTGTTCATCTATAGTAGATCCCTCATTCGGTTGTAAGGTGATGTGCATGGTTGAGGTAATGGCTTGGGTTGCATTTATTTATCTGATCTCAGATCCTACCATTTATGCTTATGTTGAAGTTTTAAAGTGAAAACTGAAATAAAACAATGCCTGGCACATTGGAAATCTTCAATTAAGTATATTTATTTAAATTAAACATTAAGATCCTATGTATGAAAACCAGTCCAACCCTCATCTGTGTGGTATTCTAAAGCTGCAGTTTTCAACCTTCTTAGTGTTGTGACCCTTTAATACAGTTCCTAGGTCAGGTTATAGTGACCTCCAACCCTAAAATTATCTTTGTTGCTATTTCATAACTATAATATCACTAATGTTATGAAAATTAATGTAAATATCCATGCTTTCTGATGATCTTGATCTTAGGTGACCCAACCCATAAGCTAAGAACCATTACTCTAAGGTATTCTAAGCAACAAAAATCTGCCCAGGAATGCTGTAGATTTCTCAGCCCTGAACCATGCTTTTCTGTAACAGGTTTGTTACTTATATAGAGCAAGCTATATATGCAGAGAATGTCAGAAATGTGTGTGTGTGTGTATGTGTGTGTCTGTGTGTGTTTATGTGAGTGTGTGCATGCATATGTGTGCAAGGAGAGAGAGAGAGAGAGAGAGAGAGAGAGATCCTTCTTCCTCCCTCAGAAGAATGGTGATTGTTGGGGAGTGGTAGCATCTCTTGACCTAGTTTCATATTCTTCCCTAAAATGGTACTTTTAAATATTGACATTTCTTTGCTTATTGGAAAATAATAAGAAAATATGCACAGATTATAATTTAGAATAGAGATATGTGTTCTCTTGTAACTTAGTCAAATGAGTTCTGGTAGTATTCCGTTGTTTCCTGGTAATAGGCTAAGAATTGAAGCAATTCTTTGTAATTCGGTCCACACACCAGTGTGTTACAGTGACCTGTACATGTTGCGGAGATTCAGGTATACTTAGTCATCTTGTTGGCCTGGCCCTCTGCTCATTCCAGTTCTGTTCAGTCTCAAAGTTCTCATTAATCTTTTAGAGCAAAGACTTGTGGCCAAGCAATTTTGATTCCTGTAAATAATCAAATAAAACCTAGGAGTATGGCAAGGTTAGAGTGAGCTTTATTCTTTCTTTCTTTCTTTCTTTCTTTCTTTCTTTCTTTCTTTCTTTCNTTTCTTTCTTTCTTTCTTTCTTTCTTTCTTTCTTTCTTTCTTTCATTTTTGTTGGTTGAAAGTGGTTTGTATAATGGAGAAAAACTGCAAAAATAAGGAACTATCATAAAATATGATAAACCATTGTCAAAACTCTACCCTTTTTCAAAGGGTAAAGATGATCCCCATCATGTTCCCATTGGGGCTTCTACAATATTGATTTACCTCCAAGCTTCCCTTTTTTCCATTCTAAGAAATCTGCCCCAAATTGGAATTATTGCGCATTCCCCATTAACTGAAAGCTGGCGAGAGTTTGGCTTTTAAGAAAATTCAGAAAAGTCATAATAGGACTAATTTCAATGTGATACCCTTAACCTTAGGTATATTCTATTTCTTTGGCTATAATTGTTGAGTAAAGTTATATTTAATTTATACATTTATTCAGGGAAATAGAAATGATATTGATTGTAATTTTATAACCTTTGGCTTGAAACATCTTTTTTTCTTGGTGTGTGAAGCTAGAAAATATGAATCTTGTGAGGTTTGATGAATGGACTTAATAATTATCTGATGATGATTAAATTCAATGAGTCAGTAAATGTTAATGGCTCTCTTTCTTCATGTGACTAAATGCCTTGGGATAATTCCAATATGTGGCATTTATATTGTAATATGATGTGTTAATAATCTGGATCAGAGACAAGCAAAAGTCAAGGACGAATGTTATAATCTGTGAGGTACAAATGCAATGCTTTTGAGTTTTTAATCTCAATTACTATTGAATATCTATGAAACATTGCATTTTCTTCCTATGATATCTCTCTCTCTCTCCACACACACAGAGACACACACACACACCATTTGTAGTGTCTCTCCAGTGAACTTGTTAATTTTCTTACCACATTCTCAAATACTAAACTACTGTGAATTTTCTTTAATTGAGTTGGGCCTGTATATTGTATTGATTCTGATGTAATAGGAGAGATTTATTTTTGTGATTTAGAGTAAACCAGGTAAATATTTGAGTCAGTGAAATTCTTGGGTCAGTTATTAGACTTTCATTATTTCAGAAGTGTTCCATGTGCCTTATGGTGAACGTCAAGTTCAGTCAGGCAGGGAAATAGTACCAGAGGTGCTTGCATTGTGGAAACCCCACACTTTGCAGTTTTGGTGTAATGAGTGTGTATTTTCATGGAGTGGTTTTCAAAGCAGAGCACAGGATTTGTATCAAGGGGGGTTAAATAGCATTTTTTGTCAGTAGAGAGATTCATTGAGAAATCTGTCACTGGCCGTAAATGGTCAGCTTGAAATTCTTGTGTTTTTCACCTAATCCACCTCCCTACCCCCACTTACATTTTTGCTGTACTCTAAAAGCACCTTCAGGCTTATATGCTGAAGATAGAGGCCTTTATTGCTGGACGGTAGCCTTCCCTCAGGCCTCAGGAAATGTGCCTTGAAGTTCTGTCTTTATTGTTTTTCAACCAACCTGCTGTACAGATGCTAGTATGGGGAATGTGTATTTTTCTTTATGCTTATTCAAGAATTTAAACTAAAATATTAGAAGTATAGTGATTTGAACTGAATTGACTGGTTAGTGAAACTTAGGAACCACATGCCTTATTGGTTACTTATTGATTTATGTGTTTTAATTTCTCATACTGATAGCATAAGAAGAGACCTGACCCCATGCTAACCAAATAAGTGTGAAGGATGACCACAATGTTGTCATGCTGACCTTCAGAGGTTTAGACAAATTTCCATAAAGAGTAGGGCTTGGCATATTTAGAGTTTCTCTCTCTCTCTCTCTCTCTCTCTCTCTCTCTCT
>LOEQ01003820.1:93754-112449 GCA_001685075.1 Bramus lutescens
TCTCTCTCTCTCTCTCTCTCTCTCTCTCTCACACACACACACACACACAATTACTTATCTCTCCTCTTGCTGTCTCTCTCTCTCTGTTCTGCTGTTTCTTTGTATCTCTCTCTCTCTCTCTCTGTCTCTCAAATTTCAAGATATATATAGAAGTGGACATATGTAAGACTATAGTTAAAATGTCTAATTAGGATGATAAGAATATATCTTTACATTTGAAAACGAGTAGTCTAATAAATGCTGTGTGGTATACATGACAAATTGCAAGCACTTTGCAAATTGACTTCTAACTTTAAGAAGCATTTAACACAAGGTTAAAAGTCTATTCTCTGGAGCTGAACTCTGTGGTTAATGGGAATGTTTATAGCAAAGCTGCTTCTGTTTCCTTATCTCTAATATAGAGATGGAGCTTTTAATCTTACAGTGTAATGTTAAATATTAACAATAGTATTTTAAGAAGCCTTTATAATATTAAATGATAATTTTTACTATTTATGTGATAAAATAATGTTGTGCTACTTTTTTTAATCTGAACACTGAAAGCAAGGATGATAGGTAACCTTGGGTAAGGTCAATGTTATGGTACACACACAGATTAAGTAGTGACTAAATCAGGGTAAAACACCTACCTCCTCCTATCTTTATCAAATTTTATGCTGACAGCTTTTAAAATTCTTTCCTCTAGCTTTCTGTAGCACATAGTATATCACTGTCATTGTTGTTAATTGGTAGCAAAATAACATGCTCAGACAACTAAGAGGTCTCCTTCCCCTTGACTTTCTTTGACATTTGAAACTGGGAAGAGTTCTATTCAGGCAGAGAACATGCATTGCTATTGTTTTTGTTTTTGTTCTATTTCTCTGTTGGGAAGTCAATTTTCAAGCTGCATTCTTAATATTTTCTAGAAAATCTTCATTAGTCTTTTATTAATGGACAAGTTAGCCTAAAACAGGTTTTTTTTATCAGTAAAAAGGTCTCAACCACATATATATTGGAAGGGAAGAAATCTCTCCTACAACTTTTAAGCATGACTGAACTGGGAATCTTCTGTTTAAATATACAAGTCATTTTTTTTTTACCTGAAGGTGTGCATTCCTTCACTACAGCTGCCTTTTGTTCTTCTTCTCATAATGGCAAGCAAGATTTGCTTTGCCTCCTTTCTGAGATGGGAAACCTTAATTACTAACATTCTTTTTAAGTGCTAGGGAGTTGAGTCAGTGGGTAAAGTGCTTGCTTTACACAAACATGAACACCTCATTTTGACTCTACATACCCATATAATTCTGTGCATACAGATGTTCCTAGAATCCCAATGTTGCTAAGGTATGATGGAAGATGGAAACAAGAGGATCCAGGTCACCAGTACCAGTGCCTTTACCCAACAGGCCATTAGAGTTTAGAGTGAAAGAAGGTACTGAAGCTCAGACACTTAGGTTTACTGAATCTTTGTGAGAATAGCTTCCTCTGACTGACTAATATTGTTTTGCTTCAACTGCAAGGAAAATATGGGTAGATGGAGTCAGGCCTACTAAGCATGCCCAGTCCTACAGCTTGAAGAAAAACTGCCTGTTGAGTCAATCTGTAATCCACAGACCCTGCAGTATCCCACAAATTTAGCTTCTGTGTGCAGTCACTGAGTTTTAGGAAGATTTCATATGTATGTACACAGTGAAGTAGGGTATTGAGTCGACTGTAAAGGCTTGGAGTCAGTAGTAGAATGGGTCATAGAAAAAAAAATAGGAGTTAATTGTTGTAAGAGTGATACTTAAATTCTCACAATAAAAAGAGATGGCTCTGAGGGGCAATGAAATAGTGAAGGTAGCGAAGGGTTATCTTGATAATCCTAGAAAAGAAGACCAATGAGTGAGGTAGCAGGGAAATAGAATTTCCTAATAACTTGATGGACAGAAACAATATCAAGGAAGAAAAGGGAATCAGCTATGTGAGAGGCAGTTTCTGAGAACTGGATTTGGTGGTTGTGCACCTTGGTAAATGAAGTCTCCTACAAACACTGGAGACTGAAACCTGACTAAGCGCAAATACAGGAGCATAGTAATAACAGATGAAATTTATAGCATTCCGAGTTTTGTGGGAAGGAGTCAGAGATTCAACAGTGATGCTTACACAAACAGGGTGGTAAACAATGGTGAAGGGGCCTCTTTTATTCTAGTGAGGCAAGAGCTAGTTGAGTATTTAAGTAGCAATCTGCTTGTCTTCTGGACTGTTGATACTGCTGTGTAGAGAAAGGATGAGATCGGAATCTCACAGGACAATTGGAAAACTTTCCTGTCTTCTAGGTAAGATGATTAGATTCAACAGCAATGCAGCACATGTTAGAAACATGGGAAAGCTATGCTTTCATTTTCATTTAAAGATCTTAAGAAAGATGGCGTCGTCAAACAAAATACACACACTTCACTTTTTACAGCCTCTTTCCCACTCTACCTTACCTCATATAAATCAAGACTGAATTAATATGATTTCATGTTGTGGTATAACTGAAGTTTACATTCTATAGTCTTATTAAGTGATCACATGTTGTCTGAATACTGTAGCCGTGATCATTTTCCCTTTTTAAATTTTAATTCTGATCCATTCAAAGCTCTGGTAGGCAGACTAGCCCAAATTGTTTATGACCCAAGAGATATGATATTCTGGTATAATCTTTTTGAGTTTGTGTGCAAATAACTTAAGATTTTATTCTTTTTTTTTTGAGTAGAAACATTTCCACAGTTTTTGTTTTTCCTTAGAATGGTGATAGAATGCTTTTAAAACAAAACAGACTTACTTCATAGACCTTGGATTTAAATGTCCTAAAATATTGTTTCTACAGGAAGAATGAATTAAGTATTTTGCTGTCAGGAAAGATGTGAATGACTGTCTGTGATCTGTTTTGCTCTTATAACACATCCAGAGGTTCCCATGGGAACAACCCACAATTCATGGAAAGAATCAAACTTAACAAACAATAAAGAAAAGCCATTTCATAATCCCCTGTGTGATCTCTGAAAGAGCAAGACAGACAGAGGAAATGAAATCACTGGTCTCTCCCTCATCTATAATGGACTACACAGAGAGGAGCACCCTGAACAGACAGCAATACATTTTGTCCTGCCATATGTTTTCTCCTTCTCTGCTGAAATACCTTCAAAAAATTTGTCAAGTGTCTTTATGTCTTAGGCTTTCGTATTTGTCATTCATGCTAATTTAACTATTTTGCCCTTGAAAGATTTGTTTCTAGAGAAAACCAGGAAATGTAATACGGAAAGCCTTGCACATAATCTTCTCATCATGTTCACACGGCTGATTTTAAATGTAAATTTCCTATCATTTTCTCTCTCTGCCAGTGATCTCCTACCTGCATTAATTTATTCCTGTGCAGCAGAAAAGATCTGTCTCATATACTTGACCCATTAGCTTCTGACCTTGGAGGCTTTGTATCTTAAATAGGGAAGTAAGGCACCTGAAGCCAGAGGACATACAAATACATTATCTGTGTCTCAGAGGTAGCTGTTGGAGAGCCCAGACGCTGGGATCCCCTAGGAATAACTTGTAGAAGACTTGATTACAGCAGAAGGTGCCATCTGTGTATTACAGGACAAACCTTTAATTTTTTCTCCTCATGGGTTAGTTGAAGACTATTTTTAAATGAATCTGCTTTGGCTCCTAGCTGCCAACGGGACATTGTCTGATAAAGATAATAATTTGCAAGAGTTTGGAAGCCCATTTAGTCCAAGTTTCCTGTGATCTTTGCCTCTGTCTTTCCTATTCAATACTCTTGTCCTTTTGTTTAGTGCATCAAATGTCTCACTTTCCCAGGCTATGCCTGAGATTCCCATAGGTAATTCTTGGTTTTACATTAAGGTTAAATATCATTCTCTTAGAAAAGCACTGCTTAGCCCTTGTGTCTACAATGGGTTTCACTGTATCTTTTGCTTGAGGGGTCCTTTAGTTTTCTACCAAAACATTGAACATAAATTTAACATGGAGTCAGGGTACTACTTGCCAGCAAAGTAGGCTTGAAAATATATGGATCCTTATGTCTCTGGTTTGGTGGCCTTGCAATGGATGGCTGGCAAGAGGAAAGCTTTGCTGATTTCTACAATGAGAATTAACAGTTCATGACCTACTCCCTGCTGAGGAAAGCACGGGGAAAATATGGGTTGCCGGAAATAGTCTAATAGTCCTCGGTATTTGGGGAGAGGGAAAGCTGGGCCTGTGATTGGGTGATTACATTATTGTTCAGTGGCAAAACAGATGGTATTTTAGAGAAAAATGATACAAGCCAGAGACACTCCAGTCTCATTGTTAACACACCTGGCTGCTTGTTGTCCTCTTGTGTAATTAATGTAACTGAGCCTGGAGAACCTTGGAAGCCTAAATGCTAGTTATTGTGCATGAGCTTACCATTTGGGAAATGATTTCATCTTCCATAGGCTATATAAAGTTATGGCAGGAACGTCCATAGAAGCAGGTGTCCCTTAGAGCAAGCCTAAATTACCAAGTACCATCTGTAAGCAGCGCCATCATGTGGCAACAGTGAGCAATGGCATTGATAAGATCTGTAGTGGGTAGTGCTGATTAATTGCCTATTACACACCTGGGGATAAGCAGAATAAGAAATACAATTGCCTTTGAACCCTAGTTTGGAAATTTACTTACTGGCCGTGGTCTCTGATAGTAACAGTATACACTAGGTTAAGTTTGTTTTAGGTAAGAGGAGATAAAAGTGGAGAGAAGGAACTCAGTGTCTTTAGAATTAGCTGCTGAATGAGTGTACCTATTTTAACCCTGTTTTCTCTGTTCTTAAGTTCCTACAGTGTGATGCTATCATGAGGAAGGCTTACCTAATGTCTGTACTGTGTAATAATAACGTGTAATCAACTCCCTTTTAGGAAATTAATAAGGTATGTAAATTACCAGGAATTGTCAAATAATCTTTGCCAATTAAAGTAATGGAAGCTTGGACACCATGGGTTGTTTATAAGCCTTTCAGTCACTTTGAGGATACTTGTATTCCTCATTTGTGTATCTTTATTTATTTGTTATAACTAAAATCCATTGACAATTTGATGAGCTTTAGAATCACCATGTAAACACCTTTTGGGTGTGCTAGGGCTGTGTTTCCAGAGATGTTTATTTTTGGTCGATGAGATGTGATACCAATACTGGATAAAAATGGAGAAAATGAGCTGAGCACCCAACCCACTGCTCTCTGCTTTCCAAATGCAGACGTATTGCGACCAGCTGCCTCTACTACAATCACCATGCCTTCTTCCCTGTGATGGAATACATTTGATCTCCAGTCTGATGTAGAGTCCAGTCTGTCCTCAAACTTAAAACTGTGAGGAGTTTGCTCTTGTCAAGTATTTTGCTACAGAATGTGTAAAGTAACTTAAACAATTTTCCTTCTTCTGTTCCTAGGAATTACCCCATTTTGCTTTGCAGCTTTCTTCTGCTATCATGTTCCAAAGAAGATTTCATTCTGAGTCATGTCATTGTAACAGTTGCATCTTTTACCTATTGGTTGATTAATTTTAGATTTTTGAGGCAATTTTTTCATGTAGCCCAGAGAACCCAGAACATGCTATGGAGCTAAGAGTGGCCTTAAAGTTCTGATCCTCCTCTATCAGTTCCTCAAATGTAGGGACTACAGGAAATTCTGGGATTACAGGTGTGACCCACCATGCCTGTTCTCCATTTTATCTTGAGTAGAGAATGGGAAGTTCTGCCATCTAATTGGCAATTGATGTTTTGCAATGTAAAGACGAATGTAAATAGTTTTCCATTGAAAAAAGTGAAGTAACCATATGGTTTTATAAAAACTAGATTATATAAGACCAGTGGTTAATAAAGTTGAGAACTGGGTAGAAAATATGAGTTTGGATTGTGAGAGGATGAAACATTTTGGGATTAAAAACAGGAAGAAGATCTGCAACTGCTGTGGGATAATGCTATTGTATACTGTAAAGATTTGTTACTCATATTTATTTAATAAAATGCTGATTGGCTAGTAGCCAGGCAGAAAGTATAGATGAGCAACTAGACTAGGAGAATTCTGAGAAGAAGAAAGGTAGATGAATGCATCATCCGGAAGCAGAGGGAGCAAGATGAGCTACATGGCTAAACATAGATAAGAATTATGGATTAATTTAAGTTGTAAGAAGTAGCTAGTAATAAGCCTGACCTAATTGGCCAAACAGTTTCTAATTAAAATAAGCCTCTGGGTGTGTTAATTGGGATTCAACAGCTTTGGTATTGGGCAGGACAGAAACTTCCATCTACAGATAGTGCCCAAATGTTTGGCAAGAATTCCCACATAAACCTCGAGTAAGCTTAAAAAAAAAAAAAAGAATTCTAGACAAACAAGAACTGAGTAAAGTGCAGCTTCTTGGTAACTGTCATTTTTCCTGTAGGCTCTGTTTGTTGACCTTGAGCAGAGGCACAACTCCTTTAAGAGAGGCTTGCTGGCTGGACATTTGTGGTGCATGCCTTTAATCCCAGTACTCGGAAAACAGAGGCAGGAGGATCTCTGTGAGTTTGAGGACAGCCTTGTCTACAAGAGCTAGTTTTAGGACAGGCTCCAAAGCTACAGAGAAACCATATCTCGAAAACAAACAAACAAACAAACAAAAAAAATGAGGCCTCCTGCTCCTGACTCAGTAGTGTTAGTGGCAAAAAACCTCACAGCTCTTTTAAGAGGCTTTGCCACGAAACACTTAAGTTATATTTATGAGGAGCCAGCATCAGGTTTCTTGGTAGTTGCATGGACTTAGAAACTCCACAGCATGTGGCAATAAATATGGCTCCCATCACTACCTCTGCCATGAAGTTAGACACTCAAAAATTACAGCATGGTGTAGAGACAGCCGCCAAGGCTGCAGCTTTAATCCTAGTCGCATCACTTGGTAGATTAAAGATTCTGGCCAGAAAAGGATAGACATATACAGTAAATACAGATTCAGACAAAAAAAAAGTTCTAAATCGCTTACAGTGTGTGTAGGCTTCGGGGGGGGGGAAGAGAAAGGATAGAAAAACATCCTTTAAAAAAGAAAAAAAATGAGTTAGTCAGGTGCGGTGGCACAAGCCTTTTATCCCAGGATTTGGGAGTCAGAAGTAGGCAGATCTCTGTGAATTTGAGGCCTGCCTGGTCTATAGTGTGAGTTCCAGGACAGCCAAGGATGCACAGAGAAACCCTGTCTCATAAAACCAAAAATTAAAAATAAAAATAAAAAAGAGCAAGAATAAAAAACCATGTAAAGGTAGAAATACACAGAGATCTGGTTACTGTATGCTATATTCCTGTCCTTGAATTGTTTGCTGAGGAAGGAACAACAGCTGCTAAAAGACATTTGATTATCAATGCTGCTAGGTTAAACCAGCCTATGTATTTTAAAAAGATCTTGACGTCAAAATATAAGCCAAAAATATGGTACTGTGGGAAAGAGGTTGTGCTTTTCTTAACCCAGGAAATGAGAGAATTCATTCTGGGTTCAGAAAAATAAGGTTTGATCAAGGTAGACCCTCTAAAAAATCTCCAATAGGAGTGGATGGCCCAGATGATACAGCATTTTAGAGCACCTCTGTTGCAGTTTCCTCTGAGTTCTACATCCAGAAGAGCTTCAAGACTGCTGGCTGAGATGATCCCACTTCATATAATACTCCAGTCAGGACTTGACCATAATACTAATTTTTTCTTTTGGTCCCCATAAGATTACCAACACCCTGAAATAGTAGGAAGTAGCCTAGAAAAGTATGCCCATATTCCCCTAAAAATGATTATAGATGTTTGTCTTTGTTTAGTGTGCTGATTACAAGTTGCTATGGATAATGATCAGGAAAAAAGCTAAACAAAGGAGAATAGATTCAAAGGTTTTCTTTTTAAAAGAAAAAAATGAGAAAATGCTGTGGGATAATGCTCTCGTACATTGTAAAGATTAGTCACTCATATTGCTTTAATAAAACACTGATTAGCCAGCTGAAGCACAATTAATAACTCAGAGAGAGAAATTGGGCTCCACCTGAAGACCTGAAAAGCAATACAGTCAGCCATTGACTCTTACCTAGATCTCAGTCTGAAATGATGATCCTGCCTCCAGGAATCTCAGCATGAGACTGTCTGAGAGCTGTCTCCCCCACCCCTAATGCCACCCACCTTATATTCCTCTCTAGGGCTAAGATTAAAGGTGTGCACCACTGGAATTAAAGGCATGCACCACCCGATCTGTATGGCAACTAGTGTGACTACTGGGATTAAAGGTACATGTTATTGTGGTTACTGGGGTTAAAGGTATGTGATACCATAACCTGTTCTGTAATGCAGATCAGGAGGGCTGTTTCACTCTCAGATCTTCAGGCAATATTTATTTATTAAAATACAATTGAAATGCCATTGCAATCAATAGCCAGACAGGAGGTATATAGGTGGGAAGATCAGACTAGAAGAATTCTGAGTAGAAGAAAGGCAGAGAGTCAATCATAATCTAGAAGCAGAGGATGCAAGATGAAAATGCCTTACTGAGAAAAGGTACCAAGTCACATGGATAAACATATATAAGAATTATGGGTTAATTTAGGTTGTAAAAGCTAGTTAGTAATAAACAAACCAGTTTATAATTAATATAAGCCTCTGTGTATATATTTGGGACTGAATGATGTGGGGGGCTGGTTTGGAAAGAAACTTCAGTCTGCACGCAACCAAGAGGAAAATAAAATAAGGGGCAAGAGAAACACATATACATGTATTTCTTGAAGAGGAGAGAGTCAACGATATTAACAAAGGCTGAATTGAAGTAACTTGAAGAAAAAGCAGTTGAGGGAAGGTATTTTCAGATTTGGTGGAACTTTAAGATGCTAAAGGTAATTAAACATTAAAAACACTATACACTCAGGTATATTCTGTAGGTTCAAAATCTGAGTTTAGTTTTTATAGCTGGGGGACTGAGTAAGCTAGCTAAGATCCAAGCTTGATTTGATAGATTGTGGTATGCATTTTTCTTGAGGCCAGGAATTGGGGCTTACAAGCAATAGTTCTAGAAACCTCTTCTGAATTTAAAGTGCTAGTCTTGTTGATATATGTTGATAATGAAGAACCTGAAGAAAAACAAGGCGATGAGATGGGAAAAATGAGGTCAGATGATATAAAACACATGGAAGACCAGAGTTTGATCTTGAACATATAAAAGTAAACTGAAATAATAAAGTATTTGAGTTAATTTTCTCTGTCTTTCACAACTTCTCCTTTATAAAGATAGAGTAAAGTTTATCTTGAGTTATTTACTTCTTGGCTTATAAACTTTTCCCTCTGTTTTTTCTCAGAAATTAATAGTCTTTCATAAATAGGTACAGAATAAATCATTGTTTTCATTCAAGAAACTAGATGAATAAGCACATACTTACACAAAATTCTCAGAAATCCATCAAAATTAATGAAAAAGCTCACTAAATTATAGAGGGTGGTTTCATTTATACTGAAATTAGAGTGCAGCCTCAACCTGAAACCCTGAATTACAAAATGAGTCTTTGGATCTAATTTAGTAGCATAGCAGTTGGCAAGATTTCATACTCATATCCTTGAAGCTTGGCCATGCAACATAACATGAAGTGGAAGATGTTTAAAAGCTTTGTAACAGCCCCACCCAAATCATGGCAATGTTAAACATCTCATTTTCTGTTCCAGAAAGAACAGCTTACAACAGAAAGATTAAAAGATGAGGCTTTGAGAAAAGTCCTTGCAGTAGAAATTCTGTCATGTTTCCAGAATTCGATCATCTCTCTTAGTTCATTGTTAATAGTTCATCACAAGTATCTTCAAAGAGCAGAATCCAAAGGAGTAGGTTCTAAGATTAGTGGAGAAACGTACTTGCTGGAGAGAAAGGAAGAGCAAGCAGACAGAGAGAGCCATGTTCTCTTTCTTTTATATAGGTTGCCAACAGAAGGTGTGGCCCAGATTAAAGGTGAATCATCCTGCCTCAAAAGATACAGATTAAATGTGGGCCTTGCTTCTTCAAATGATTTAGATAAGAAAAATGTCCCCCCCCCGACATGTGTACCTAAACACTTGAGATTTAGTTAATTCCAGTTAGTCAAGTTGACAAGCAAGAATAGCCATCATAAGTCCATCCTTGTCAACTTGATACACTATCATCTCTTCTTACTCTCAAGCTTGATTTCCAAAGGAAAAAAAAAACAGTTCATAGATATGTTTAACATGATATAACTATTCCACATACAATGACAAACATACTATTCATTTAAGGTCTTAATTATATATATTCACCAATAAATATGATATAACTATCTCTCCTATACCACAAATGAATTACAAATTTTAGAATAGGTATCAATGTCCTTGAGAGACATTACCTTTAAATTTCAAACTTAAATATGTAACTACCGATAGTCTCTTAATTGATGTTACATTATATGATAAAGAAATGAGGAATGAACACACAAATATCTATACAAACACATTCTTAACAAAATATTACAGGAACACACATGCCAATTATAATCTTAATTTCTGCAATTGGTCACGTGGCTTTAGCTGATATTTATACCTGCCTTCGTATACTACCCATTCTGTGTTTCTTCCACCCTCAGCAACCACCTCAACAAGTTTTGGGTTGTCCTCCTTGAGGAGTGACTCATGCCTTCATTTGTTATGGGTGTGTGCCCTTTGTCTTCCTGCCTGTATTAGATTTGTTTCCCATTGACATCATTTATAAGACATGGTAGTACCAAGATATACCCTAAAGAATCTCAGGCACCCAGATATAACCTTTATTTCCTCTATTGTGGAGAAGCAATCCAACTTCACATTGGGAATCCTAGTCAGTCGCCTCCCTACCCTGTTATTCCTTTCTTGGTCTGTTGGCTTAAAAGGATCAGCGGCCCAAAGTGGCTGGGGGAAGGGAAAATCTGAGTTTACAGATAAATAGAATGTTTGTTGTGGCTTCTGGTGGGAGCACTGACTGCAGGAACCAAAACTTCTAGGCTAGTCAAAATATATGGAGCACATGCACTGTCCACAGTTTTGCTCGCTGAACACTTCCCTTCTCTGATGTCTTTCAGAGTTGCCACAGAAAGGTGTTGTAATGTTGCATCTGTCCACTTCTTGTTGAAATTGTTATAATTTTAAAAGTGGCATGAGAGAGAAAGACACAATGCTACAGGTCTTACTTGGAGGGGTTGTTTTATTGGGGGAAAGGGAATGGGAAAAGGGGAGGAGGTGAGAGGGTTGACCAGCCTTTAATGACATGCAGGAGCAGCAGAAGACAGAGGAGAAGAAAAGAGAAGGGGGGAAGAGATGGGCAAGGCCCACCTTTTAAAAGGGAATGTAGTTTGCTGGCAGTGGTGATGCACACCTTTAGGATGTATCCTGTTAGGACCCTAGGGGCAGGCCAGAACAAACACCTAAATAATAACATTCCTCCTTTTTTATTTATTATAAACAGGTAAGGCATTAGAAAGGGTAGCAGGTGAGGTAGAGATGAAGATGCCATGTTCTTGAGACTACTTTCTACTGACCTGGGAGGTTTCATTTATCTTTGGGAGATCTGAGATAGCTGGGGCACTCGCGTAGTTAGTTGTTTCATTTCACTGTCCAGGTTCTGTGGAAATATCAGGCACCAATTGGAACTGTCAAAATGCTGTTTGAAGCAGATCCAAGTTGACACGTTGACTCCCTAGGGCTTAAAGCACCTGATCCTGTCCCATCACCACACCACCATCATCACCCAGACTTATCTGCTAGCCTTGTACCTCCAGCTCTATGGCCAACAGCTGGAAGTACTACAATAGCTGATTAGGAATGATCAGTGGGTCTCCAAAAAGCATTCCACTGGGAGCAAGGAGGTATAAACAATGACACCATTCCCATGAGTGTGGCAGAGAAGTAAAACCCAAGGGTCTATAATTCCTAACATCACAGGAATTCAGAGAGGGTCAATTTCAAGACAGCACAGGCTGCTCAGTGATTCGTCAAATACAGTACAGGAGTTGAGGGCTTTGAATCTGAGAGAGACAGTTGCCTTCAAGAAAAGTCAGAAGACAAGGACAGGGCTGTGTTCAAGAAATGAATCCTCATATTCAGGGGCATGGTCCGAGACAGGTAGTCCTGCCAGAGACCCAACTGCCAATACTGAATGGAAGGCGAAGCCACCAGTGAAAGAAAAAGCAAGTTGTTGCAGGTGGAAGAGAGTGAATCTGTTGAGGCTGGAGCAGATAGGCAGGGTCCCAGCATGAAGTGATTATTATTATTATTATTTTTTTGGTGGGCTTTGCCACTAAGCAAACATGCTACACACAACAGAATTAATGTAAGAGTTTATTGGGGGAGGGAGAAAGTGGAAGAGTGAAAAAGTGATAACCTCCTGTCATCTCTCAGGATCCCTGGCAGAATGTTGCAAAGCTCCTATAAAATATCAGGATATAAGGTACCAGGAAGCAGATTTTCGAAGACTTTTTCCCAGTGATGAGGCAGAATAAGATCCAATGTTATTTTTTTATCAAGTGAGGATCAAGTGAGAAAGGCACAAGCTATTCAGTGATTTGTCAGTCATGGAACAGAGAAGAATGGGCGAAGCCCAAAGGACCCGAGAGTCCAAAAAATGAGAAAGGCACCGGTCACCAAGTGAGAGGGCTAAAGACTCTGAGCTCAAGAGAGCCGAGGTAGTCTGGTACCAGAGGTTAACCAGGCCAAAGGGAGAGAAACTACGCTCTAGAGATAAGTTCTCACTATGGGTAACAGGCAGAGGTGGGGGAGGGCGAGGGGCTTACCAGTCGTGCCAATGTTGAATGGAGGTGCATAGTGATCCATCAGTTGGAGAAGCAAGGTTGTTGTATGTGGACTGGATTCCATGGTTCCAGCATGCCTCAGACTGCTGGTGAGCAGTAGGAAGTACCAGTAGAGCACTTCCTGGTCAGGGAACTAAGGTTGTAATTTTTAAATTGCCATGCAACACGTAGGAGGTTTGTTGAAAGAGGAGAGAGAAGGGACAGAGAAGGTGGCAGAGAGTGGGGCAGAGACTAGTTCCTGGGGGCCAGAGTGATAGAAGAGAAAGAGAGAGACAGGGAAAGACAGAGAGAGAGAGAGAGAGAGAGAGAGAGAGAGAGAGCGATATGGGAAGTTGGCAGGCCTAACTTTTAAAAGGAAACAGCGAATGTACAAAAGGGTGCTCTTTGTGTTTGCAGCCACAGGCCAGTACAGATGCCTGAATACCAACAGAAACGTCAGCAGACTGGGTCTTAGTCTTCTCTTCTTCAGTCAACCTATGCTAGGGTATACCCTATGAGTTATACATTTGTCAGCAGATGACATTGTGACTTGAGTAGAAAAAGTAAATATTTGGCCAACTTCTCTGGGCATTCTGTTCTTCCAAACTCACATCAGAATAGCCCACAGAGTATTCAGGACTTCTTTACCCTGAAGCTACAGATTCTTCCACATTTTTTTTTCATAAACCAATTTCAAAGACCTTGAAATAATATGGTCAGAGCAATGACCCCACTCCTTAGTACCAGTTTGCTGTATTGATTACTTTTTTGTTGTTGTTGCACTGACCAAATACCTGACTTTTAAGAACCACTTAATGGAAGAAGAGCTTAATTTGGTTTATAGTTTGATGGAATACTCCAAACCATTGTGGTATAGTTGCTGGGATAGCAGTACCATAAGTGTATATTCACATTGAGCTTGCAATTGGGAAGCAACCATGGAAACATGGTGTTGGGTTAGGCCAATCCTAGTGTCCTGTTTCTATCAGCAAGACCTCTTCAAGGTTCTGCTAATTTCCTGAAAAGTACCAGTAGAAGACCAAGCAGGGACATTTCCCATCAAAACCAGAAAAATGTGTATGTCCAATTCTCTCTAATGAATGGTGATAACCTTTAAAAATTAATGTTCAAGGACTGGTGATATAGAGCTTAGTGGAAGAGTGCTTGCCTAGCATGTGCAGGGTCCTTTTTCAAACCTTAGTTCCACAAAAGAAAATAAAACAAAAGACACGTATCAAGAGATACCAAATTGCCAAGCATATTTTGCTTTAGTTTATCATGTCCTTTCCTTTTTGTTCTGCCTAAGATATTCATAGTGCTTTATAAACCTATTCTTCCTGAACATAGTGGAGCACCCGCAGAGACTTCAGAGCACTGGGAAGGAAATAAAAGAGACAATAGTTTATTATAGAGATGGTTCTGTGAAGGCTATCACAGGTTCCTGGCCTGTGCATTTCACATCAAGTGAACTATCTGTCAAGCACTTTGAACATTCCCCCTTCTCCACTTTCTCAGAAGACTATTGCAGCATGGTGTTTTATGAGCAAAGAAAGGACCCTTTTAACAATTGATTTGTAGACTGTAATATCTGTAAACAACCATTCACAGTACTCTAGTTTTGAGTATTTATTTTTATGTTCTCCTACTCCTGATATTTGAACACATAGTTCGAAGAGCTAGTATCTAAGTCATGTTCAGGATCTATGAAATTGCCTTAGCCCTGGGCAAGTAATCGTTGATCTTTGCAAAGAATATTCCTTACCTACTTTTCATTATATTATCATCAACTCCTCCCCATAATAATTACTGTTATTCTAATTTGTTTAATAAATTCAGTAGCTCTGCATTGTGTACCTTCTGACTATGGGAAAAGATCTGTAGATCTGGAGATTACAACGTGAGAAGGCAGTTTCCATGGCTAGCCATGTGACTCAGTATAGAACCTTCGAATATAATGTAAATCCTTGGGTTCATTCTCCAACACAGCAGAAATGAACACATAACCCTTACTCTCCTGGGGCTCATTTCCTAGGGTACAAGAGAAGCTAAATAGCTAAACATGCAGTCTTTCATTTATGGATGTGCTAAGTGGTGAATATGCGTAGCTTGTGCTCTGAGTGAGTGAAAGCAGGACATTGACTTGGTCTACGGGAGGATATGTCTTCAGGTAAATAGAACTACGGTGTCATATTTTAAAGACTAGTATTTACAGAAATGTGGAATGGAGAAAAAACAAACAAACAAAACAACAACAACAAAAAAAAAACCTTTGCAACTTCTAGGACCCACACAGAGACATTGTGGCTAAAGCAAGCTTACGCTATAGGTTGAGAATGGGGGCGAAGGATAAGTGTCTTGCTTATGGCGGTGGTTCCTGTAAAGTTCTCTTGGCTAACTTATAAACAAATGAGAAGTAATTGAAACTTTATAGGCAGACAAATGCCATAGCGAGACATTTCAGAGAGATTGGAAATTCCGTAAAGAATGAAGGTTAAAAGATCAGAAGCAGCTGCTGGTGGTAGGCAGTGACTTAGGGGTCTGATGGGGAGACATTAGATTTGAGTAAGCCTACCAGATGTGCTTAGTCAGATACAGGGAGAGAGGTAAAGTCTCACTTCCTTTCTGAATGGAGCTGAAGACAGCACTATTTCAATAAGATGGGAAGTTTCTCAGATGGAGTCAAAACACACAGGAGGCCTGGTTTCTGGACAAAGTCATTGAAATGGAAAGTGAAGGATGGGTGTAAGTCAAGAGAAAGTCAGAATAAACACTTAAATTTATCTCATCAAGACAGAAATTCCAAGAGTCAGTACAGCTCTGAATTTGGAGCGATACTGACTCTTGTCCTTAGATTAATCATAAGTTTATGTCCTAGTTCTTCCCGTTTTCATGGAATAGTGTGTGTGTTTTTTTTTTAATGATAATCAGATAAACAGCTTAAATGCACTAACGTAATTACCTTTTAATAGAACTCTGGCTTAATCTGCCTAAGTTCTTTGATATAAATTAATTGAGTAGTATGTTTACATCCCAACATTCATCTGAAATCACAGTCATTTGTTTTCCTTTTCCTTCTTTTTATTAAAAAAATTTCCACCTCCTCCCCTTCTCCCATTTCTCTCCCCCTTCCACCACTTACCCTCCCCCTCCTTCTCCAGTCCAAAGAGCAGTCAGGGTTCCCTGCCCTGTGGGAAGTCCAAGGCCTGCCCCCTCCATCCGGGTCTAGGAAGTTGAGCATCCAAACAGACTAGGCTCCCACAAAGCCAGTACATGCAGTAGAATCAAAACCCAGATCCATTGTCCTTAGCTTCTCATTCCATCTTCATTGTCAGCCACGTTCAGAGAGTCTGGTTTGATCATATGCTCCATCAGCCCCAGTCCAGCTGGCCTTGGTGAGCTCCCATTGGATCAGCCCCATCGTCTCAGTGGGTGGGCGCAACCTTCGTGGTCCTGACTTCCTTGCTCACGTTCTCCCTCCTTCTGCTCCTCATTTGGACCTTGTGAGCTCAGTCCAGTGCTCCAATGTGGGTCTCTGTCTCTATCCCCAACCATTACCAGGTGCAGGTTCTATGGTGATATGCAAGAATTGTTTTATTGTTATTTTTTAAAGTGAGAAGGAGGATTGTCCCTGGGATAGAGGTGAGGAATTTGCAATCCAGAGAAGATTTGGGGTTTGCGAGAGGAGAAAGACCATTACAGCACACATTAATGATCCAGATATATTGAAGATAAAGCCCAGCATGTTGTCTCAGCGGGGTTCACGGGCAGGCAGAACCTGTATTCTTTGTTTTGACTTCTTTATTGATTCTTTGGGAGTTTCACATCATGCACCCAAATTATGCTCACCTCCAAGTCCCCCCATATCCTCCATTCATCACTGCCATGTCATCCACGACAAAAGAAAACAAATCAAAGCAAGCAAGGAAGTGAACAAAAGCAAAAGCAAACAACAAACACACCAAAACAAGACCCACAAAAACAGAAAAATCTTTGCTTTTCCTTTTTTTTCCTGATCCTTCAACACTTCTTCATTCATCCTGGTGACAGTGGAAGCTTCAGTGTGCCAAATAGTTTTCCTCTTTGTACCATCAGTTTCACTGGCAAATGTGCATTGCCATGAGCCTCTGGTTTCTGGTACACCATCCTTGCTGGATCCTCACAGGAGCTCCTCTGGGATATCTTGTGGCTGTCACAAGAAGTGGAGATCTTACAGGTATCATTCTACAGGTCCAATGTCTTTATGAATTCCAGCAAGTCCTAGATGAGGTAGATGCTCAGGTGGGTCAACCCAAGGCCTAAGGCTCAGATGTGGGTGTAGATGATAGACAAGCTAGTCAGTCCAGGCTCCTGGAACTACCTGCCATAGGTGAGGGGGTGGAATCAGCTCCTCTGTATGCATGCACTCCGGGTCTATTCACCCTGGCCAAATCACAGCCACTTGTAAGCAAGATACAGCTCTTATAATTTTTTAAAAATATTTGAAAGATTTGCATTTTTTTTAGTTTTCAATGAGAAGCTAGGTTTTTTTGTTTGTTTTATTAAAAATTTCCACCTCATCCTCTCCTCCCATTTCCCTCCTCCTCCCTCTCCAGTCCAAAGAGCAGTCAGGATTCCCTGCCCTGTGGGAAGTCCAGGGCCCTCCCCACTCCATCTAGGTCTAGGAAGGTGAGCATCCAAACAGACCAGGCTCCCACAAAGCCCGTCCATGCAGTAGAATCAGAACCCATTGCCTTTGTCCTTGGCTTCTCAGTCAGCCATCATTGTCAGCCACATTCAGAAAGTCCAGTTTGATCACATGCTCCATCAGTCCCAGTCCTGCTGGCTTTGGTGAGCATGGTTTAAAACTGAATATAATGTATAGGTGAATGAGAAACAAATAAAATAACACTATATTGTATGGTTTTGCTATATATGTTACTTATTGCAGAGTTTCTATGATTTCAACTTGATTTGTACTTGAAATACGCTTTTTTTTCAAAGCACCAGGAGATACACAGGATGGAAATTAAGTATTTTACATTTGTAATTTTGTTTGCTGTATTGACAGCTATTCTCTTTGAAGGTCTGTGTATCTGTACATATATCAATTACTTAGATTTCCCAATAAGAAAAGACAACCAATATAAAGAAATTTAGAGGTAAGATCATGGGATTTATTTAGGATGTTTTATTTGTTTGCCCTTTTTTATTTCCCACTTTTTGCCACATAATACAAGAGAAATACAATTGTTCTAAGCAAGTAGAAAATCCACAGGAGTTTCTTTGCCTCTCTTTGTGCAAAGGGGGATGGTGATGAGCATTCTGTCCTGTTTTATTGACTAAATGGTATTTGTGAAATTTCAAAAATATAAAAAGATGTCCTTTGCTCTCGGCTGGCCTCTTGGCCTGTGAAAATCCACAGGTATAGATTTTTGAGATCTTAGAGCTCAACATAGGAGAGAGAATGCTACAGTAAACTAAGCTTCCAAGTATGCTCAAAAGATTATTGCCTTTAGCAAACAAAGTTAAAAATTAAAAGGAAAATTGAAAATTTAAGCTAGAGAAAAAAGAAAGGTAGGAAGCAGAAAAGGAAGACGACAGTGAGATACTTGTAGGATGAGTATGGCTACTAGAAAAGCAACAGAGTATGTACTTCTCTAGTAGGGAATACAAGAAGGAAAAGATGTCATCAAAGGAAATCAAATTCATTAACTAGAAGTGTAAAATAATGGGTATAATTGAAAGTAAAAGGGGAGGATATTCTTATAAGAAAAGATGAGATAGCAGGATAGGTCTTGCATCGCATATCCTACCCAGTAATGGAGAAGACGATATACACAGGATAGGTCTTGCATTACATATCCTACCCAGTAATGGAGAAGACAATATACACAGGATAGGTCTTGCATCGCATATCCTACCCAGTAATGGAGAAGACG